>VXBO01004724.1:55461-69632 GCA_013400135.1 Rhinoptilus africanus
ATTTCTCAGCGTGCAGGTTGGAGCGTTATTAGCTCTTATCTCTAATTGCCGTCATTTTGAAAGTGTTTTGAACAGATGGCTCTAAGAGAGTAAGGGTGAAAAGAGAGCCTTTTATACCTGCGACAAACAAAAAAAAATGCTCGCTGGGCTTCCAGCTCGAGCTTCTGGGGTTAAATATGAGGGAAATGGGCCAGATCCCACTCTGGTTCTTGCAGGAAAGGAAGACAGGGACACCGGGACTGTTCTGGGATGGGATCCCACTTGCTAATGTCTGTTTGCTCATCCAGTGTGACCCCGTCCCCTAGTGCTCTGCCCTGCCTGGTGGGAATGTGCTGCTGGGGACTCACCAGGGAAATGGGCATTTCCCTGTGCTTTGGCAGCTCTGGGGTGCCAGCACCAGGTGGGGTGCCTTGGTGGGGTGTGTGCGCAATTGTTACCTGTATTAAATCATCGCCTTTAAAATAATCAACCTCATTACTAGATTATGTGCTACAAGCTCTGGGTGCATAAACCCTTAGCCCAAAAAAATTCTTTTATTTTGCTAACTGCTTAAACGTAAAACTGCAACAGAAAGAAATTGTTCCCGTGACTCATATTTTTCATCATTTGGTCATTAAATAGTGATGGATATAAACCTATAAAGTACCTAAACTGAACCTTTTAACAATCCATGAGCAATACTATCATTTCTTTAATAGAACTCGCTGACCGTGCCTTTCTCAGATGCCATTTGTCATTTTCAGCCTGCAATAATCAATAACTTGGCTTTGAAATAAATAATATAACAGTCACAATATATTATCTTTCAGGCTGGCCTTATACTAACCATAAAACAAGACTTGGAAAGATGAAAACTTTAGGTAAATGCCAAAAATGAAATAACTGAGAGTAGGAGCTAAATGAACAAGAAGCTTTACGTAGTTTCCCTTCGAAATTCATTCATACTTCCCATCCTTTTAGGAAACTATGTCTGCTTCCAAAATAATAAGAATTTGGCATCATCTGGTTTCGTGTTTGGGACAAACGCCGTCCCCTCGTTCCCTTGCCGCGGGGCTGGTGCAGCATCGCTCTCGCCAGGTCAGCAAGGCCTGTAAGCACCGGCAATCAGGCTGCTGTTATTCATCGGAGCAATTAAACACATGCTAAGTTTTAAACATATGATTGTTACATTAAAATCAATAGGGCCCAAGAGCGCGCCTAAATTAAACGTCTTTCTAAACCCAGCTGGAGTTTAGAGAAGCAGCTCCATGATGAGATGGCTAAATCCCATGGAAGTTGTGGGGACTTTCCTCGGGCCCCGGGAGAGCAGGAGGTGGCACAGGCGTGCTGGCTGTGCTGAGTGTGGTGGCACATGCCAGCTGTCCCTGCGGAGACCTGAGCTGTCACCTGGGGACATCCCTGCTGGTGCAGCATGCTGGGCTCCTTCTCGCGGATGCCTTGGACAGGGTCTGTTACAAAATCTAGACGTGCCTGGAGACGCCAACATAAATGCTGTCTGCTTCCTCTCCCACTGCAGAAATCTGTTCATCTGAGTAGAAAGGACAGGCTGGAGCACTGTGCAAGACAGGGTACCTGTAGAATGCAAGAGCAAGCTGAATTCTGCGATTCTTCCTTTGACCAGTCCTTCCTCAAATCCTAAAATGTCCCACCTGTTTATTTTCCTTGACTGAATTTGGTCCATGGCCAAGAAAGGCCGCCAAACCCCCTGCTCAGCCTGGGCTGCTGGTTCATCACTTTACCCAAAAGCGAGCCTGCACTTTAGCACTGGGGCAGGTGCGAGCTGGGAAGAAGCTGGACCTGTATCAAGTTCAGAAGAACAGTCCTGAGAGCAGAAGACCCCCTAAGAGATCCGATTTTCGAGCTCTCTCTTCTTAGGAGTGAAAGCTTAGAGAGTAGTTGGTGTCAGAGTAAAACCTCCAAGTCCAAACCTTTGCTGCAGCTGAAATCCCCTGGCTCTAGCACTGCTCCACGTCCCTTGCCTGTGTCCTTCACTCAAGAGGGAGCTCTGTCCATAGGAACTGACAGAGAGGGACGCTGGTGCAGCCCTGGGCTTCCTCCCGCAGCCGAGCCACCCAGCAGGGCAAGGCTACCACAACTAGGGCCACCATGGTCCCCGTCTCCCTCCCTGGGGCTGGCTATTTTCTGATAAAGGAGAGAGGTGCAGGCTCCTGCCTGGCAAAGTCACTTTTAAGTGTTGTTTCAGGGCTCCACGACGAGCTTTTTGAAGGTTTGCTGAGTCTGAAGGAGCACGGGAAAAGGGCAAGACTTTGTGTAAATAAATTGTGGCGGTTCAGTTCTGAGGCAGCATTTTCTCAGACGTTGGTGTAACGGCTTCGCCTGCCCTTCCCCAGCAAGACCTCTTTTTGGAAGCTGTCCTGGGCCACGGTGATGCCCATGGAAGGGCCATGCCCAGCCCTGGAGGAAGGCGCTCACTGGCAGAAGAGAAGCCATTGGGGAGCTTCCCAGGGGATCAGCCCCAGTGCTATTTGATTGCTGAGTTTTCGATATAAGCAACAGAAGTTCCTGTCCTCAGGTCTGAGCAGCCCATGTCACTCTTATGGTTTGAAATAATGATAACAATTAAAACCACACATTAAACTGCTTACATCCCCTGCTGCAGGTGTAATCGATACGGCCCGAGCACATGCTGGCCAGATGAGCCACTTCGTCTTGACCACCTTTTGGAAGTCACTTAATCACCCGTCCTTCCCCTGCCCCGTCTCCACTGCCAGGTCTGCAGGGCAGAAATGGCTGGAGTAGCGGTGGCTTAGCGCTTCAGAGAGTGAAGTCCCAGCCTCCCCTCGACTCCCCAGCAGCTCTTGTAAACACAAATAATTAATTTTTCATTGTCTTTTTAAGAACAGGAAAGAGGGAGTTTGAAGGAAGTGATTTAATTTGATTCGCTCTTTTACTTTTGAGCAGAACTGAAGGCTACAATTAGGGTGATGAACTGGGAGAGGCCAGGCAAGGAGGAAACTTTAAGACCTCTGAGGAAAGATAACTGGAGTCTGTAGAACATCTATTATAAGTAATGCCAGCACGTGAATCTAAAAATAGCTGTGTGTATATGACTGATATTAAAAATGACTGATTTAAAAGAAAGTGCTTCACCTCTGTTGCCAGCCAGGAAGGTAGGTCTCTAGTATTCTCAGACTTAAATGCTGCCAGTATTTCACGTTAGGATAGTCATAAAGTTAAAGGTTAATAGGCTGTACAAATGACAGAGTTTAAAGGGAAAAATGAAGATGGGAAGATTTCTAGCACTTAGGGAACATTTTAAAAATGAAGCTCCTCTGCCTAATGTAATTTTTCCTATATTCTTTCTCACGCTGTTGATCATTATTGAAAATATTTCTATTTGCATAAGTGATTTCTCCTTCACTGCCCACCTCCGTTTGCTTTTTGGCTCATCATTACTTCCCACAGTACATGATGAGTCATAATCCTGCTGCCTGCCATAACACTCTGCTGCCGTGAGAGTGTGATCCGGAAAAATTAAAGCCGTGGCCTCGGAGGGAGGATGGGCAGGGAGACCCAGAGCATGAGGAAGGCTTTAATTTAATTGCGAGTCATTAGAATTGGCAGGTTGAGGAGGAAGGCGGAAAAGCGCGATGCTGGCAGTGGGGTTTGGTTGTGGTGGTTCAGATTAGCTCAACAGATGTTGTGAGAGGCAAAAGCGTATTGCTGCGGCGGCCTTGCTACTGGGGTTGGCGTGCACCTTGTTCTGTAACACTGGGGCTGGAAATTAGACTCTAACAGCAAGATTAACATGACTAAGATAAATACTTTTACGTGGAGTCTGCTAGTTATCACATTTGCTTTTGCCCCGATGAAAAGAAATTCTCCCTTGGGTTCTGTCTAGGCCTTTCAGAGCAACTGGAAGAGGCCATGCTTTGAGCATCACTTCTCGTGGCTCTCCTGGGACTGAAGTTGCAGTGAAACGTGGATCTTTAAAATGTGCTATTTCTTGGATGGCCCAAATGCTCTTCCCTCTGTCTGATCAGTTCCTGCCTGGAGAGGAGAAGACTGAGAGAGGATCTCATCAGTGGTTATCAATATCTAAAGGATGGGTGGCAAGAAGGTGGGGCCAGACTCTTCTCACTCATGCCTGGTGACAGGACAAGGGGCAATGGGTGCAAACTGGAACACAGGAAGTTCTGTCTCAATATGAGGAAAAACTTCTGTACTTTGAGGATGCGAGAGCACTGGAACAGGCTTCCCAGAGAGGTGGTGGAGTCTCCTTCTCTGGAGATACTCAAAACCTGCCTTGATGGGTTCCTGTGCAACCTGCTCTGGGTGACCCTGTTTGGCAGGGGGTTGGACTAGATGATCTCCAGAGGTCCCCTCCAACCCCTGCCGTTCTGTGGTTGTGTGATCCTGTGATCACAGGAAGATTTAGGCTGGAGGACATCTACTCCAGCCCCTGAAATCAAGGTGGTCTTTTTCATCTTGTACCAGGTACAACTACCACACGCACCCTAAGGCTCAACCTCAGTAAGCAGTTGGCCATGAGGGAAAGCCCCTTCCAGACATTTATTCTTACTGCTTTCTTCATGCGTGCAGGTGACTGACAGTCACTCCGGGTACTTCCGAAGTCGGGGTGTGCAGAGACTCTTCCTGGGTGCACTGCCTGGGAGGCAAATAAAAAGTCTGGGCTCTGCTTGGCTTTGACATCTGGTACCACGCAGGTGTCCACCAGTGCCCCTGGCTAAAACTTTTCTTCCTCTGCGTTCTTCAGTTAGTTTCTACTTTTCTGCAACATGCCCTTAAAGACATTCTGGGCCTGAGAGATGCTGAAGAAGTCGGATATTCCTGATTTACAGGAATAAATGGTATGGAATAAATATGACTGCTGAGCAAAAGCCTCCTCCACTCTGGAGCTAAAATGAAACAGGGGAAGGACCATGCCTTGGTGTTCCCTCTGGTAATGAATTTTACGCCTTGTGGTTTTGGCCGGATTGTCCAATCAGAACGACAGATGGCCCTCCCCCCCCACTCCTCAGAGAGGAGAGGAAGAGATAAGGAGATTTACAAGTTTAGAAAAAGAACTAAACTACTTTAATGAAAATAATAATAAATAAGGAAATAAGAAGTAATAAGAAAATAATTGTAAAAAGGTGTACAATATATACAAAACCGTATCCAGCTCCCAGGATGACGATCACGTCACCAGCAGACACAGGGAAAGTCCCAGACTGGTGTCAGCAAGGGAGAGGAGCTGAATTCCGGAACTAGAGTCAGGAATGCTAGGATCAGGATCAAAGGCAGACGAACAGACAGGGTCCTCCTCAGATGTTGGCCACTGAAGAAAGAGTGAGCCAGAGCAGGCTTGCCCCTTTGATCCATTAGCTTTTACACTGAGTGTGATGCAGATGGGCTGGAATACCCTGCTGGTCAGTTTTGGGTCCCCTGTCCTGTCCCCTCCTCCCTATAGGTGTGACCCCTCTGCGCTTCTCCACTTCCGACCCTCTAAAGGGGCAAACAGCGAAGTTAGACGACCTTGGTTGTTACAGCAGTAAGTATAAGCAGGAGCCTCTGTGCACACCATTCCTCGGTATAATCAGGTCTTATCGCTCTGAGAGTGAACAGTGTCTGAGCAATGTGCTGTTAATTCCAGACTTTAGTCAGAAGAGGCCCAGCTAAAAAGTAAAATTACAAATCAGAAAATTGGTTGTTTTACCTCAAACCAAGACACACCTCTACCACAGGAGCAGACCTTTGTGTCTGCACCGAGACCTCCTGGAGCTGTAGGAGAAGATCCATGCAGAGCTGCCTTGGAAACCAGGACATTGGGCTTCACGTTCCCTGTTCATGGAGGAAGGTAAAACCCTGGGAATCCCTAGGGCAAATGTTTTAAGGATTACTGTTGCTTTTGGTGTCCTGCAGCAGTGACTCAAAGCTGCAGCAGAGCTGTTTCATGCTATGAAAAAATATGCATAGCATGTTTTCACAAATTTCTATGAAATTTCCAGGAATATTGAATGGTGAGATCTTGTTTTCTTCCTTTTTCACTTGAGTTTCTATATATAGAATTTATATATATTCTATATATAAACTTTCCTCAGTTTCTGCTACGCCATGTATCTTCCAAATGCTGCAACATTAATTTATCAGAACATGATAGCATTGAAATTCTTGTTTAAAAGATACGCAAGCATTGTATTTCTTCTGCACATGACACTGTGTAATATGATAAAAGTATTTTTTTAAATGAGCGCAGAGGTAAACCCAGCATAACCTACCTCCTTCTTACTTCCTGCAGGGGCTAAAATGCTGAGTAAAAGAAAGAAAAGGACTAGAAGGAGTGAAATGCTTGCAATCCTAACAGATTTCTCAGGAATTTCTTTTGCCATTGCTTGGATAAAAAGCTTTTGCAAGATCTCCAGCAATTAATTTGCAGAGTGTTTTCCTTCTCAGAATCTACCAGTCGGGCACTGCCTTTGGGAGAGTTTGTGGCGCCTCTTTCCACGCTTGAGACCCCTTTGCTCTGCAACTAACTTCTCGGATCCAAATAATTGGATTCTTGTATTTTTGTTTTTGACACTGAGCCTTTGTCCCTGTGGCAGCTTTGCCTCAGAGACCCACACACCACTGGCTTGGCCGGGGGAGCCCTTCATCCCTCCCTGTCAGCAGTTACTGGCGTAAGCGGCTTGGCGGAGTCGGTGGAATTGCTTGTGTGAAGAAGTGCTCACCTAAAAAGCAAAGGGTCCTTTCCATTTGGTCCTTTGTAATTTCTGGTTCTTCATCCATTTTTACAGACAGAGGGAATGGTTATAATGTTCCAAAATAAAAGACAGTTTTCTTTTGAAAAAGAGGCCATGCCTAGAAGTCGAGCGTGGAAAATGCTGCCTGTAGCCTTTTATTAGCTTCATTCACTCTAATATATCTGCCTTGTATGCCAAGAAAAGTATAAACAAATGACAAGGTATTGGCTTTTCAATAACAAGGTTTAAACCAAGGATATAAAAAGCATATCCTATCTGACTCTATTTATGAAACAATTAATATTGTCAGTGTCTTTTCCATCTCCTCTAAGTTACACATACTGCATAAACTTTGATATATGTCTAAGAAGTACAAAAAATACCAACTGGAGAATAAACAGGGCAATGCGCTAACGCTGTTGGAAAGGGAAACAGTTTCCATGTCTTCTTATAAAATGCTTTGATATTAAAATAAACCAAGATGTAATTCTCCTGAATTTGCCTTTGAAGGCTCAGGGCATAGTAGACAAAGGGTCCTGGTTTTAGCTTGTAATCTCAGGATTTATGTACAGCTAATTATTTTGTTGTTCGGGAGCTTTTACAATAGCAGTAATTCTGATTCTTCTTTTTTTCGCTCTTCGGATCACAGCAATTAGTACCCAACCTCTCTCTCAGGCGCCCACACGAGCACTGCTCATGGCAGGCTCGTCCAGGGGGGCAGTGGGGTGCGGGATGGGACCCGCTCACCCGCCCCAAGCCTGCGGGAAGGTGCTCCGCACGCTGCCGTGCCCACAGGCTGCCGTGTCCGCCAGCCCCGGCACCGCGCCCGGCACCGCGCAGCGCTCCGCGCCGCCAGACGCTGTCCGCGGTGCTGAAGGGTGGCCGCGGCTCCGGGGGCGTGGGGAAGCGTGTGGTGGTACACCTGTCTATTACTGTATTTGTATTAGTAATAGCAATAGTAATAATACTATTAATATAATAACAGCAATAGTTCTCTGCAAATTAAGGTGGAAATCTGTTCCCAGACAAAAGCAAAAACATTTTGGTAAGAATATCATCCCTAGCCCAAGTTTCCCAGGTGAAGATTACCGTGACAGCTTTGCGTCCCTATTTTAAACGCCTCCCCCGCCCTTGTTTGTCACCTGAAAATTTCAGAGCTGCTTATCAATAATGCTCTGTGTGTCATATGGCTGCGAAGCATTCCAATCAATATATTATCATTTCAGAGCTTGATTATGAAGGTGAAGGGCATTATCAAGGACATCTGGAAATTCTGATCAGCGTTCTGCAATCTCTGATCAGCTTCAGTGCTTTACAAGCATTGTCTCTGCAACAGAATAAGATCAAAAATCTCTAACTAGAGAAACAGTGTCTTATCCTCTCATACATACCAACCCTTGCTGACAATAAACAAACAAACAAAAAGCAGAGGTACCGTCTGCACATTTGCCGTAGATTCTTTTAGCATATCCTCTGCTTTTCACTCCATCGCAGCTCTCAAGCACAGCAATACATAACGAACTTCTCACGGCAGCGTGTTGTGTACTGTACACAATTTTCCTGACTGAAATATTTGAGGCAAGAGTGACCTAGAGGAAAATGGAAATATATTAAAAGTATTTTTTTAATGACAGCATTACACAAGTAATTTAGATCTCATACTCTGGGAATGACAACACATGTTTAGAATACACATGGGGCTGCTGAGGAGAAACAGCTAGTGTTTGCTTAATACGTTAGGATTATTATTTTGTCAATTCTCTTGCTCTGCAGATACCCAACAGTACTTAAATGTATTACATTTGATGCATATGCCAAGCTGAAATTGTTCCACTTTCTGTCATACATAATATTATTTGCCCTATCTGCCACCTTGAAAAAGACGTTCAATTGCACAGTCCCCTTTCATTCTTTTTTTCTGATATTATTCATGGGTCCTTAATGCAAGTCAAAAATATACCTAATGTAAAACAAGGTGAGAAAGGTCTCCCTGGGTTCCCAACTGGCTTTGTCAGTGCTTCACGGCTGCTTCTCATGTCTCTGTATGAGGAATGAGTTTCAAGCCACCATTCTGGACTGTGAGGCTGAACTGGTTGGGTCGTTGAGGCCTAATGTCAAAGACAGTCTCCTGTTATGCAGAAGACAGTGGTGTAACTATGATGGCTATGATGTTCATGGAGCTGAGTATTGAAAGTTTTGCTCTCCACGCGCATTACTTTAATCAAGTTTGTTACTGATGAATTTCTGATATGATTGCTAATGTTTAACTAAAATATATTAAAAATATTTTCTGCATAATATTTGCCTTTCTAATAAATTTCTAACTTTTCAACAATGTGGAGAAAGAAGCAATGTATGCTACATAAATGTAAAGCTGTGACTCAGAGGAGAAGGATTTGGAATTTGGCTTACCCCAGTGCAGTCATTTCTTGGCTTCTGATGCTTTCTCTTTATAGTGTGTGTTTGAGCAAGTACTATAATATATACAGAGGGTGGAAATAAGAAACTTTGTTATCTAGGGTAAGGTTTTCCCTGGAATGTACGGAAACATTATGTGGAAAGAAGCCCTGAAACTTTCTTTTTTTCTGTTTTGCAGGACTGGCAGAAGAGAGTCTGTGCACTGTGGGAGCGACGTGAGCACCTGAGCTGTCTGCGTATCTGAAGACAAGATGTCCTGTTGATGCCCCAGCCAAAAGAGGTAGGAGGAGCCTCCTGTGCTTTGCGCATCACTTGGGCTTCTTGGGATTCCTGAAACATCGAGCTTGCCTGAGGAGTAGCCTTCCCTGGGGACTTGGCAGGCGAGACAGAGTCATTAATAAGTGCAAAGCACACTGAGGTCTTGACATAGAAGCTCTTGTGGAAGCACAAAATGGCCCCATCATTTATTTTGCAAAACCATGAGCTATTTTGGGGATCTGCTGACTCAGAATAAGCTGGTTCAGGTTGTCATGCCATTTATAACAAAAGTTCTCAGGGAAATGAGGGCGATCTCAGGATCTTTTAATAAAATTCAAAATACAGTTCATGTTCAGTATGTACGTTCAGCATAACTCTCATACAATTGCCGAGGCTCTCTGATATGAACACCAGAGTCTTTATAAGCAGCTGATTTTTGAGTCAATGGGCTGTAACACTTTTGAAATCAATGATTATTTAAGAACTACTAAAACTGCACGTCGCCTAACTGCTGTGCACACAAACATTAGGTCTACTCTGCTTTCTGTTGGCTCTCTGCAAATGAATAATTTGAATCTGAGGTCTGAAGGCTGAGTGTGGATTATGATACCTCTTTTCTAGACAGGCCAGTAAAACTTTTACCATACAGCTTTGCAGCATTGTTTTTTATTTCAATAGGAGCTGAAAATACTCAGCACTTTTCAGGTGTGGTTCCAGGACACTCATGGATTTTCATAAATAAGGTATTTGTGGCCACAGAGAGATCTGCTTAGTTAGGATTTCACCAGTGCTGATGTTCACCCAGTTTACTTTGAATTTTTTTTTTTTTTTTACATTCTGCATGATATCTCAGAGTTTTCGACTTGGGATGTAAGCACTAGTCGCTAGAGTTAGAAGCTGCAAAGCTACCATCTACCCATTGTTCTTTGGGTGTTTCTGTCCAGTCGTATTTAGAAACGGGTGGGATGAGTTACAGGAAAGCTTACGTTTGGATGAGATGTCAAAGAACAGCCCACATTCTGCCTTGAAATCCTCCAGTGCTACTTTTCACAAGAGATTTCCTCCAGTATATTTAGCTGACCTCTGTTCTGTGAGTTCGCTTGTGAAAGTCATAAATTGTGCACATGTGACTAATATCAGCGCAAAGATAATTAGATTTTCTGGAAGTTGGACTGGTGGGCAGGTCACGGTGACAATAGCAAAGGGTGTTTTGTATGAGTTTGTGATGGCTTCGGAGCATCATATCAGGTTATACAGAGCACGTGTGCAGTGCTGTATGAGATGGAGGCTACTTAGATCCCACCATTTGCCCATCAGTTCTGTCCCCATGGATTTATTCCAGATTACATGGAATTTGCAACAGCGTTTTTTTCTTCACAAAAACATCACAACTAGAAATTTTTCCTCTTTCCTGTAAAAACGATATTTTTGTGGGTCAGACACAGTACTGTGATGAGCCTCAGAAATTAAAGTCTCATAAATTAGACAGCCTGCTTTCTTGCAGTGCTATAAGGTTCTAATATTTGTCAGGAAAGACTCTCAGCTTGCCAGGAAGCTGCCAGAAAACAGAGACTTACAAAACCTTCCATTTAAAGGTACAACAATGCCATTGTAAGGCATAATAAGGGAACAACTTTAACTGTTCCAAAATACCTCTCAACCCACACACGTCACACATACCCTGGTACACTCAACCAAGCGAAACCCGAGATGGGCTACAAAGCACAGCTCGCTTGTGGTTTTTCCAGTCTGGAATAAAACATAAAATACACCCTGCAAGAGACATCCCTTTTGATGAGAAAGCAGCATCCCGTTTCTGGGTGACCTCCGTTTGTTTCCAATCATGCGTTTCAGAAGAAGCAATTGATAGAATGACAGAGAAATACAATATTTCTGAATAACTCAGATTTTTACAAAGGCCCTGATAGTATGTAACAGTTTACAGGAGGAAGGGGAAAGCCAGTGACAGTGGCTCAAACTCTACAGTAGTTAATGTTTGGTGCTCACAAAATTGTTTTTAGCTGGCTAGACAGCGTAACAACAGCTCTAAAATCTGATGAAGAATTCATTGTGATTGCCTGCAAAAGGAGTGTTTCTGTGTGGGACAAGATGTTAACTGTGTTCTTGTCCCTTCTTTCTTCTCCCTCTGAACACCTAAACAAGGAGTTACCTCAATGTAACTTCAATGTAAATGCAGGGAGTTACTTCAGCACTTCCCTGTGGAAGAAACTGTTTAAAGTGAGACGTGAAATCAAGGAGTGTCTTCGATTACTGTTTCCCTACAATTGCTGCAAGGCCAAATGCTTCAAACATTAACAGGAGAGCACAGGGCTGCTCTAGGGAGAGAATCCTGGCTGGCCAGGGCCGTCTTCTGCAAAGACACGGCAGGCTGTACCGGAGGAGGTCCTGCCACTGCCAAAAACCTTCTGCCAGAGCAGAAGGAGATGCAAACCGCACAGCTCCTGCCCTGCGAGTCCTGGCTGCAGCCCTCCCACGGCTGGGCTGCCGGGCATGCTCCTAGGTGGACAACCAAAGGAGCAAAGGAACCAAGCGCTGCGCTTCCCTCACCTCCCTCGGGATGGAAAAGAGGAAGCTGAACCCGACGTGACAGATGTTTGTCACTTGTGGTTACAGCGGGAGACACTCGGGGATGACAGCTATAAGGATGGTAGAAGAAGCCGTGTGAAATGCAGTGGCTGGAGGCTGCAGCGGGTAATTCCTGCCAGGCAAGGAGGGCTGGTTATCAGCACAGTGCCTTGCGAGCATGGAAGAGCAGCAGCCGGCAAGGCAGGGCATTTTGGAGCTAATCTAAGCGGGCCACCACAGAACCACACGGCGCAGGTTCACGCTTCAGCTTAGCAAGAGCACAGCTCTTTAGAAAAATAATGAAAAAGAAGAGGCAGTGCTGAGACAGGATAAATAAGGAGATAAATCACTTTGCAATACGATGCAAGCCAAAACCTGAAAATAAACAATTACTTTAAATCATATCAAGCACCTATCACAAACATCACATTTATACAATTGATCCATGCGTAAATTAGCCAATTAATTCTGAATTGGAACACTAATGAAATAATAATTATCTGTTTACAATGAAATGGTATGAGAGTGGGTCTAGAAACAGAAATAAAGAAAGACTGCAGCAAAATCCACTCAGCTCCATCACCACTGGGCGTGGGGGGGTGGTCAATAATTGTCTCTAATGTCCAGATATTGCTGGGGGGGGATAAATAAATACATAAATATATGAGAAATCTATGGGCTGCAGATGGCAGACATGTAGAAAGGCTCTTTTAGAACATTGATTGCTTGGGGTTTTTTTCAATAAATAATTGCAAAGTGGAAAATTTTTTTTAACACCCTCAGATGCTGGCTTGGTTTTATGTCCCCTCTTGGCTTTCTGCCAGGAGTGGTTGTTTATCCTGAAAGACTCCGGAGGGATTAGGACTTCCTAGTTGCCAAAGCAGTGAAAGACAGACAGAAAAGGATGAGAGTTTCGGTACAGAACGGTTTTGGTGACTCATATCGAAATCAAGACCTTCACTGAGATGGGGAAATGCACTGGGATCTTCTCTAAGAACTTGCGACCTTGGTTTTTTTCATGTAAGAGCTGCAAACAGATAAAACAGAGCTTCAGCCCAGGCCCTCGTAGTATAGGCAAGAGCCCTGGCTGGGTGACTACCGGCTGTTTTCTGTCTAGAAACTGTTTTCTGTCTTTCATTTTTTTCTATTTTTATACATTTTACCCCAGAGTTGACGAGTATTTCCACCAAAATAGCATTTCTTTGAGAAATTCCTGATGAGCTTTACTTTGCCCGATGCCTTTAAGTGAGAGTTGTTAACAAGAGCAGAATACTTCTGTAAACTCCTATAAATTGCTGAGACCCCATCCCCAAGATGTGTTTCACAGATTTTTCATTTCTGCTTCTCCCTCGTTATCTAAACTGCTCCTCGCAATGACACTAACACTTTCAAAATGGTCAAGTAAGAGGTGGTGCTCTGAAAAAAAGTCATGTACACTCAAGGTATATGAAATACCATGACTGTTGCAGCCAAAAATATTACGAGATTGGATCTATGTAAATTTTTCCTGCATTTATAACCACAAATGTTTGGAGGGAAGCAGAACTTTAAGCATGTTAAAGTTTGCAAGCATTGAGAAGTTTGGTTCAGATAAAAGGTGCCTTATTTCAAATTGACAGGTGGGTGTCTTAAAAAGGGAATAGCAAGAGAAATCAGTTATGTTTGATCACAGCATTAAAATGCTGAAGTGTAGAGTGTTGCCCCCCTGTGCACATGCGCTCACTTCCCAGTCTAGAGGTGTTTGCCAGGACAGGTTTTTGCAGGGCACACCAGAGCTGAGGGGCAGGTGTGCTCTCTTCTCTCTCTTTCCTCCTTTATTCCTTTCATTCTATCTTTTGTTCTTCTTTCTTCCTTATTTCCTTATTTGTTTCCTTCCTTGTTTGTTTCTTTTTTCCCTTCTTTTATTTTCTCCCTCTTTTATTCCTTCTTCCTTCCCTTTCCTTCCCTTTCCTTCCTTTTTCCCTTCCCTTCGCCTTCTCCTTCCCCTTCCCTCTCCTCTCCCTCTCCCCCTCCCCACCGCCGCCGCGCAGTGGATGCACCCACGGCCCACACGCGGAATTTCCGCTGTACCGGAGGTCACGTCGCGGCCCCCCAGACCCGCCCGTACCAGGCCCGGCCCCGCCGCCTTCCCGGTGCCCCGCCATTTATCCTGCGGCGCGGAGGGACGCTCCGGTTCCGACGCGGCGGGCGGGAGCCCCGTCCCGG
>VXBO01004730.1:0-22787 GCA_013400135.1 Rhinoptilus africanus
GGAGTCGTGCGTCTGGGTTGGACATGCAATCTGGTTAGGCAAATGCTTGCCAAAACTGAAGTATTCTAAAATTCTGGACGGGACGCGAAATCTGTAGTCTAAAGGGCTTCAGTCTTTGAGACAGCTCTACTTGTTTCAGCCAAAGCCTATCAGTATATGACACTTGAGGCTATACATACTACATCTTAAAGACTGCATATACTTCTTTTTGTAATGCACATTAGAATATATGAATCTGTGACGTTTCAGTCCTTTCCTTAAGACAAGCTACTTGTTTCAGGAGAAATGCCAAAAGCAAAATACTAAAAAAACAAATACTAAAAAGAGGCTTTAATTTTAGCAGCCAAGGAAAACTGGGTTTTTTTGTAAACGGATGCAGCCCATTTGTATTCATTTTTTCCATCCATATCTGAAGGCACCATTTTCTTTGCTTTAAGAACACTGTCTTCTTAAGGCAAATCCTGGGTAAAAAATTGTTGTTGCAGTAGTGGTTGAAGGCAGAAATACATAAGAAGAATTCAAACTAACATTCAGTCTTATTGTGCTGCTCTCCCTCTTCTGACCTTCACTACGTGGAGAGGAGACAGAAGCTCACACAGCCTGTGGTTGACAAATGCCTTTAGTTCTACCAGTCAAGGCCAAAACAAGAGTTATAACATGGAAGCCACTATTAGTCTTGCATTTTTTTTTTTAATTTATTTTATATCTGGAAAGATGAAAGTTTGAAGATTTCTTTCCTTCTTTTCTATTAAGCAAAAGGGCACAACTGAGGGTCCAAACAACCCTCACTGCCCCATGGAAGGCAGCATGCATAGATGCTGCTCATAGTGCTTGGACTCTCCTTCTGGAAAGGAAGACAGATGCAGAAGCGGTCAGTAGGATGATGCAGAGTAGCTGCTTGGTGGCACCTCATTTTTGCAACACAAGGTGCCTGGTGTGCACACCCTTCTTGTGGAGGAGTGTATTTTCCAGCCTCAGAAAGGGGTCCAGTAACCCAGCACAGCCTCAACTTTTGTACCCAGACTTGACGCTGGGTTCATTCCAGTTTGTTCAGGTCATATCCCACAGCACACCCATTTTCCAACACAGTCTTTTCCTCTTTATGTTGAAATAGGGCAAGAAAGCTTAATCAAATGTCATTTAAACAACATTTTAAATAAGTGTGTTTCTAATATTTTATTTCAGTAGGGTGCATTTATTTAACATGCAG
The DNA here is from genome assembly GCA_013400135.1 of Rhinoptilus africanus. Lineage (NCBI taxonomy): Eukaryota > Metazoa > Chordata > Aves > Charadriiformes > Glareolidae > Rhinoptilus > Rhinoptilus africanus. The sequence continues at coordinate 1,211 of VXBO01004730.1, forward strand.
AATGCTTTGGCCTGAGCAGACTTATTTGAAATAAAAAATTGAGCTATATTGCTAAATTACATTAAACAATTTCCTGAGTAATTAAAACTTAGGTTCTGTACACTCAAAGTCAGTGTTCATGCCTAAAGAACAGAGCAAGTCCACTAGCATCATCAGCAAAATCTGCAGCTAAATTCATCTACCTATTAAGCTAAACACACTGCTTATTAGAAGGAACACTGGCGTATTGCCTGTGAGCAATGTTCCCCTGCTTAGAAAAAATTAAAATGCAGGGGAAACCCAATGAAGAAGACTTCTGCTAGATCACAAGGAAGAGTGGCTAAACCAAGTTCGAAGTGCCTTTCCATGTGGTTAAAGTACATTCATTCACAAATATACTGCAACAGTTACCTTTAAATACCATGACTACATTACACGTAAGATGAACTCAGCCAATAATGTTATCATCAGAGCTGCCTGCCCCAGTGAAAGATCCCAGGGGCAGAAAATCCTTTTTGAGTGATCTGCACCCTGCTCAGGCCACAGCTGTACGGTCAATGACAATGCTGCATTGAAGTGCAGTGGCGCTCAGAAACTCCTTCTTGCCTAAATGCAATGCCTACTGTATTTACTGTAAAATTAAGAGGAAATCAAATTGGTTAGCAGCTGAAGAAAACTACAGTATGTGAGGTGCCACAGCTTATTCTCAAATCTCATGCAGTTACTCCCACTGCAAATCTAATTATCTCTAAGGGCCTAATCCTGCAGTGGAAGGGAAGGACAACTGGCACAAAGATAGATTCAATTTTGTTTCAGTAGAAAACATTGCATCCAGAGAGGTGCTCAGAGTGCCTTTGACCATAGAATTGCCTGGGTTGGAAGGGACCTTTCAGATCATCTAGTCCAACCATTAACCTAACTCTGACAAAAAACATCACTAAACCATATCTCTAAGCACTATATCTATCCGCCTTTTAAATCCCTCCAGGCATGGTGACTCAACGACTTCCCTGGGCAGTCTGTTCCAATGCTTAATAACCCTTTCAGCGTAAAAATGTTTCCTAATATCCAGTCTAAACCTCTCCTGGTGCAACTTGAGGCTGTTTCCTCTTATCCTGTTACCTGTCACTTGGGAGAAGAGACTGACCCCCATCTCTCTACAACCTCCTTTCAGGTAGTTGTAGAGGGTGATGAGGTCTCCCCTCAGCCTCCTCTTCTCCAGGCTAAACAACCCCAGCTCTCTCAGCCATTTCTCATAAGACTTGTTCTCCAGACCACTCACCAGCTTCATTGCCCTTCTCTGGACCCACTTGTCTTTCTTGTGGCGAGGGGCCCAACATTTTAGATGCATGCTTCTTTGCAGCTATCTGCTGGCATGCTGGACTGTGTGAGGAAGGGTCCAGACTTTTAGCAAATGGAGAGCATTTACGGCTGCCCATTCTGCATTTTTTTGGCATTAATTGGTCATCCCAAAAGCATGAATGCAGCTGCCCCCTCCTCAGTATTACTGGAGGAATGAGAGAGAAGGTTCACATGGTCTCCGATACTCCCAAGTGCACTGGTAAAGGATTATATCTCCCTGCCCCAGCAGGTAACCTCCTTCCCTGTGTGCCATTCACAGTTCAGAATATTGATAAAATACAAACTACTTTTTGATAAAATACAAACTATTTTTTCTAATCAGAAAAAAACTGCACTCCAAACTGCACTCCTCCTGAGTGCTGCAGTGCTAACAGAACAGCATTAAGCTACAGCAGGATAAGAAACACAATCAAGAAGTCCAGTGACAAACACATCTGCAGTCCCTGCTGGCAAGGGCACAGTTCTGTGTATGCAATGCTTTTCACACCATTTTTTTTATGAATAGGCTTTTGTGGACACTCTGGGGTCTTAAGGGTCTCACACTTGAAGGGCTGCCAGGCTCTTTTCACCACCTCTGGCTGCAGCCGAGACTTTTGGAAGGGGCTGTGTAAGGAATTTTTTTAGCTAATCTTTGGGGAAGGGCTATGAAAAAGGCTTTTCTTCTGTTCTTACAATCACCAATGTGAAGGCCAGCAGTAAAGCATAAAGAGCTACCTTGTTTGGCTGGTGTCACTTCTTTTTACCTTTCCAAAGCTGCATGAAAGAATTTCAGCCGAAGACCCTTGCCAAGCATGCAACATATTGGACACAGCTCTGAAACAAACTCAGACTCTCTGAGGAAGATTGTTAGTGTTTGAAAACAACAGCCCAGTGAATTACTTATTTTCTTTGGCTCAACTGTGCCCTACCATATTAAAGAATTGAACTTTCCTTGCCTATATCAAACACATCAACTCTATGATTTTAAACTTATCAGTCAAATTGAAAATTGGCAGAAAGCTCTGAACCAGTCCATGATATTTCACTATTTAGATACATCAGTCTGTATTTCATGCGGAAAAAACAATTCTAAGAAACAATAAAAGAAAAGGTCACAACGGGAAAAGGAAAGTCCAGGAAGAACAGTAATTAAAAGGTAACACAGAGGTGAATGATTTACTTTTAGAAAGTCACGTGCGCATTCTGTGCTACAGTTTAACTACATCAGATTGACTACATCAAACCTGAAGGGTGGAAGCACTTCATGAATTTTTGCCTAAATAGATTAAAGGTTTTCTGGGGAAGATAGAGTTATCCCAGTTACAGATATAAACCTGTCTAAATCCATCAGGCTTTGGCATTTGTTTCATGGGGAAGCTGGCAGCAGCCTGGAGCACGGGGAAGTGCGCAGCCCAGGGTGGGGTAGGTCTCGCACATCTGGGTGGTGGTGGGGACACCAGGGGCAGAGGTCCACCTGCCAAAGCCACGCAGCTGCCTGTTGCCTCCATAGCCTGATGCATGATATAAGCCACAGAGCATGTTCAGAGGACCAGAAAAGAGCCCCAACATCTGGTCCTTAAATTAGATTACCGGGTTACCTGCAACAGGTCTTAAAAGGATCCCCCAAAGAGACATAATTAACTGGCTGTTTCAATAGCTATTTCTCAAAAAATGCTCTTGCAGCAATGTCAGGGCAACTATGTCACTCTTCTATTTACCTTGCCTCATAGTTTGGGAAGTACCTTTATTATATTATTTAAACATTTCTTCATATCACTAGAACACAATTATAAATGTCTTCCATGCGTTCTTGAAACAGACACTCAAGGATCTGCTCAGATACACGCCTGCTTCAGCCTGCTGCTTCCCCCAGAGCGTTAGCAGAGATGGAGAAAAGGCAGCAAGTCTAAAAAGGAAGCAGATCTGTATTCTGGCGAAACAGGGCATCCTTTGCAGGCCCCTACTTTGAAATTTAGCTTAGGAAAGTGGTGACACTTGTGACGGCCCAGCACAGGACAGCAGCAGCCTCACACAGACACGAGTGCAAAAACCTGCAGGGATGGAAATTATTATTTTATATTCAAAAGTGACATAGAATCATAGAATCATAGAATCGGTGAGGTTGGAAGGGACCTTTAAGATCATCAAGTCCAACCATTAACCTGCCCTGACAAAAACCCTTCTAAACCATGTCCCTAAGTACCTCATCTACCCTTTTCTGAAACACCTCCAGGGATGGTGAATCCACCACCTCCCTGGGCAGCCTCTTCCAATGTTTAATAACCCTTCAGTGTAAAAATGTTTCCTGATATCCAATCTAAACCTGCCCTGTCCCATACTGGAGCTGATCCTTGCTGCAAGTTTCAGTGAGCACATGGGTATTTAAAAGCAAAATACATAAGATTTTGTCTTTGAGTTGCCTTCTCTGCATGTTATCAAATTTTTCTTCACACAATCCAATTAGATAATTCTTACTTACTAGAAACTTGGGCTGTTAATTTTATTTGCAGACTTAGTAATTTCTTTTGACTGGCTTGCCCTTCTAGACAACCACAAATACAAAATCATTGCAGGGAGTCACGCTTGCACAGATAAATTCTTCAAAATAGTGATATTATCTCTTATTTATTAAGAGTATTTTGTCTAAAACTATGCTGTTCTTATCAATAAAACTTGGTTTATGTTCACTTGTTTGATTTACCAATGGATAAGTGAACAGCAGAATTCATAATTTACAAAATAAATACCGTGAAGACTTCAGTTTCTGGATGGACACTGAACGATTGCCAACCCTTTCAAAGGTATTTCAACCTTCTTGGAGAAGAAAGACCTCCCTTCGGCACTTCTCTCTCATCAGTTTTGCCACTGAATCTTTACATTCAAGCAAGGAAACAAGAGATTGTAAAATTATCCCTCATGATAGACGGGTTACAAGCAGCATGAAGAGTTTTGCCATGTTGTTAGACAAAACTGCAGCCCTTTTTACTTTCTCTTATGTGAATACAGCTGCCATGGTTTGCTGCATTTGAACAGCACACACATGGCATTCATTACAGATGCACTGAAAGCAGCCTGCTGTGCTACAATACTTGGGATGGTTCATCATGGCAGAGATCATTCCAACTGCTGGAGCATGAGCTAACTCTCATGTGAGATACAGCAGCCTCTCCTGCCTGTTCTTCCGCTCTCTGCAAAAACCCAAAGCTCAGTATTGAGTACATGGCATCACTATGCCACATCATTTGGAGAATGGGATTTGGGGAAAGCATCCAACATGGAGGGAACGACCCCAACAGCACCCCCTGCAGAGAATCACAGAATCACAGAATGGTAGGGGTTGGAAGGGACCTCTGGAGATCATCTAGTCCAACCGCCTGCCAGAGCAGGGCCACCTTAGANGACCCTCTCCCACAGTTCCCTGTCCTTGAGCTGGGGAGCCCAGAACTGGACACAGCACTCCAGGTGGGGCCTCCCCAAGGCAGAGTAGAGGGGGAGGATGAGCTCCCTCCACCTGCTCCCCACACTCTCCTTGATGCACCCCAGGATGCCACTGGCCTAGGGCAAAGCCCAGCCATGCACATCCACACGGGCAGGGAATGGACAGGAGCCTTCCTCTGCTGCTGCAGTGTGATGGTGGGAGCCCTGCACACCTGAAGCAGAAGCAGTGGCCGAGTGGTGGAAGCACCTCTCCCAGGGGACCAAGGGGCTCGCCACCAAGCGACTGCCAGTTTGCGGGGAGCTGCGGTGCTGTGGCTCTCTGTGGCAGTGAACCATCACTTGTGTGCTTGTTGGTCTCCCAACTTTGGATTTCCAGTGAGAAATTAAGTCAGAAGGAGGGTGTCAGAAGCAAAAACAAGTCTTGAGATGAAGACATTAGGGAAGGGAAACTCTTGTTTCCAAAGATCTGATCTTTAGGACATCAGCAGCATCATATTTGCATCTTCTAGCCTTTCTTTTCTGAGGAATGAGATTTAAGGAGTCTGTCTGCTCACTCCCACTAATAATTTTCTAGCCAACTGACTAATTATAACTACATTTTACGGGAAACTATTATAACTACATTTTAGAGGAAACTAACAGCTTTGAAACTTTAGCAACCATATCTCTCACTAGGTTGAAAAAAACAAGCAGCCAGGAAGAAAAGAGATCTTTTTAGTCCTGTCACCAAGGGAACAACTACAAGACAAGATGCAACTACAGTATACATCTGAGTGATCATGTGGTGCTCAAATTAAAGACACTTCAATGAAGCATGCTTGCAGGAAGAGAGAACTGTTATTTATGAGAGATGTGGACCTATACAGTTTCTAGTTTGTGAGTGTGTTCAATTATTCATCCTTCCAGACAGGCACACATACAAATTTATTCTAGGGTGTTATATCTGCACAGAGAACCATGTTGAATTTTTTGTTAGCAACAATGTTCCATAATACATCTTACCATATCATAATGGACTTTTAGATTAAATCTTGATTTTTTTAAATGAAGGACATAATCTTAAGGCTTTAAAACTGAGAGAGTTTTTTACTGCATGCCTTTCAAAGTTCTTTATAGCAACATAAAAACATGCATAAATGTGTCACATAGAAAGATACATGAACATCAGTGAAGCAGGCACAGTTAGATGTAAGAAAAAGGACCGACTTGCAGCCCTGATAGTTTATGATACATAGCTCTACAATTGCTAAATCTTGCACGCTAAAATAAAATCCAGAATTATGATATTTTATTACCATAATACTTTATGTATGGGAAACCATAATGATACGAGAAAGTCATTTTAAACCCCAAGCAATAAAAGATGTGTATGTTCACTTTCTAACTGACAGCATACTGACTTTCCGCTATTGCTGCTTATCAAATGGACTCAGCTGAGCGGGTTATTTGGAAAAGCACATTCCAATAACAAAATATACTGGTTTTTACACTCCAGCTGCTGCCCATCATTACTATTGTACAAGGACTCGCATCAGAAAATCCACCAAAAAACCCCACATCCAGCACTGTTCACCAAACAATCCAATTTCTCAGTGCCCAGAAACCAAACTAGCATTGGCTGTGCACTATGTTCAGGCACCATAATAAATCTGGAAGGCCCGTGTCCCTGAAAAAGCCCCTGATTGCCCACTACCTGAATGAAAGAGACACCCTGGTTCTCACATTTATTCTCTCTCATTATTTCTAGCTCATGAAAGTAACATGCACCATTATGCACTCCAAATCCATCAGAGTGATGAGTGCGAAGTGGCACTGATTCCTGAAAACATTAGCTTCATTATTCACCTCTACTAGAGTTTGGATCTTCAGATACAGGAGTCTATGAAAACCACAGATGGAGAGGGGTATGTGTGCAATTTAAAGGCAAGACACTCCCTGGTTTTCTTGATAGTTATTGAGAAACATTAAAAATGGAGGTAAAAGAGTTCAGAGAGCAACTTGCATGTGCCAGCAAACTAATATGAGAACATCATGTCACACAGGCACATAAAAAGTGTCAGGAAAGAGTAAATAAAAAAGGATAAAAACAGACTCATTACAAGTTCCAAAATATCCACAATTGCTGGCATTTCAGGGGATCATTAGGGATCCTCAAGGGAATGAGTAAGGAATCTTGTTTCACTCAGGCTGTCAGGTCCACAGGAATTAAGCCACTTATCTGAAACAATGACTGATAAATTATTGCACAGTCTGTTTAAGAGTGATCAATGTCAGTCAGTCTTAGCTTATGCCACCCCTTTGGCACATCGGGAATCTCCCCCAAAGACAGCAGAAAGTCTCTTAGCATTTCTTCAAACCACAAGCATGGAGATTTGGGTAAGTTTCTATATTACCTAATGAAAAAATGTAATTTTGGAAATATCCATTTTGCTGAGAGCCTGCTATCTAGTCAGGCCAGTACTATGAAACTGAAGATTAAAAATTGCACAAGGCTGTAATAGTACTATTGAGTATATTGAGTAAATTTCTTTTGCAAATGCCTTCACCCCCCACCCCCCCTCAGGTTCATTTGACTTCTGAACAATCAATGTATTTTTAAGCTTACCATCATTACTGAGGACGGAACAACAAGACATGGGGAGACAAGCCTGTCCTCCCTTAGGTCTGTAGGCACAGCAGGCTTGGGAGACAGAAAACCACAGCCCTGTGGAGGGGGAGAGCTGAAGAAAGGGGCCTCTCTAGGCTTCAGCAAACGTTTCTGTGGACGAATCAGTGACTTCTGCAAAGGTGCAAAAGGTGACAGTTCCTTGGCTTAACTTTCTGCCTGATACTATACTGCAGGCACCAGGGCTGCTCCCGTCCTCTGGCTGCACAAGGGACAGGGGGGAACCAGGTGTGTTCAGGGCCTTCCCACTATACTGAATTCGCTAAAAGTCATTAATCCTCTATATGTTTCCTCAAACCTTAGGAAAGTTCTAAGGAATTTAATGTAGCATTTAACTAGATGCCTTTTAGCTCTTAGAGAAGTAATGCAGTGATATCTGTCCACAAAGCTATCACTGTATCAAGGCTGAACAGTTTACATGCAAAGCAGTAGTTACTGGTAACTCCTCCTGCACTGCTAGTTAGCGTTTCTCCTCTACCTATTGATGCACAGCTGGGTGCCTTTCTACTTTAATATTTCCCTGGGGACATTTCTGAGACTAGACCTCCTCAGTCTCTGTTGGGATCCACCATGAATCCTCCCTGACCCTTTCTTTAGCATCCAACCGCTAGTTTTTTACTGTTTCTACAGAGCATGTGAGGATCTCAGGATGCCTTAGGAACTTCCCCAGCTCAGAAGTTTCAGGGCCTTGCCCAGCTTCTATATTATGTATACTGTATATTTTGTAGATACAGACTGTACACTATTTACATTCCATAGGGACAGATATTTGGATGCCATGTCCCTGCATGACAGTTTGCACAATACACGCAATAAAAATGGTAATAGAAAAGGAGTATTAGCAGGATAAAGTCTGAAATAAAGGCAGTCTTTTTCCTTTACTTGTGCTTTATTAATAGGGTGCTCGCTAGCATACAGACAAGAAATGGGTGGCCGTCTAAAGCCAAGACTCAGACCCCATGTCAGCACAGAGCTTATGCCCTGTGCCAGGTCGCTCCCCCTCTAAAAGGGATGGCCTGGTCCTCGCCAAACAATTCCCCAAAGATCAGTTAATCAGGCTGATAGACCCAGCCTTTGGACTGGGTCAGCGCTCTCCTCACACAATATTTTCAACTACCCAACTTATCAATGAAGATACAGGCAAATTGCCCATCTGCGTGAGATGAATTGGGAAGAGGTCAAATCTTTGAGTCCTTAATCAGTTCTTAGACAACAACCTCCCTGTAAATGTCAGTCTCTTGGAATGAGAAACAACTGCAGGTGCTGGCTTGAAAGCAGCAGCACTGTGTTTGTGGTGTGTTGTGAGTTAAAACAAGAGCTAATTAATCACTTCCATTGGTATTTCCAAATATTTTCAAAACTAGTACTGTAGTAACTTGTTTCCAAAATCAGTGAAGGACACCTGACTTAGATGAAAGCAAAATTTAAGATGATAACAATTTAGCAAATATGACCCTGACTTTTTGCTGCCCTGGATGTTAACTGTAATACAGTAGGTCTGCAGCATGATCATTAGTGCTTATTCCACTTCCTCTATTAGAGATAATAGCAAATACAATACCCTCATTTCCTTACTGCTGATGGCAGCATTGCCAGGCTCTTTTGACTGCATATCTGTGCTGCAAAAAGAGCTTTGCACTCAGCTTAAAACAGGTCTCCAAAAATGCCTTTGACAAAATAATTCTGAATCAAGATACTGATAAATCAGGCTACTGTCATAACAAAACACACTCTATTTCTCTTACAACAATTTAAATGCATTATTAACAAGAAAAATAGTTTTAAATCTGTTTACAACAAAAAGGAAAAACAAATGAATGTAAGTTGGCAAAATGATGAAGCTACTCATTCAAAATCATCCTCTAAACAGATTATTCCATGTATGAAACCATTATTTAACGTTGCTTCAGAAATACTACATTTAGGACACAAATGCAATCCTTTCCCAAGCACTGGCAGCACTTCAATAGGTCTCCTACATAACTTGACAGTTTACCTACTTGCTTATTTATCTTGACAGCAATGTGATAGAAAGGTCTCCCTGGGACACTCATAAAGCCCTTCTTAAAATGTTGTCATCAAGTGGAAGAAAAGGCCAAGCTGACTTCCCGTCTTCCACGGAGTCATCCCTGTACTTGATGTGCTAAATCACCCCTCTCTAAAAGGATTCACCTTCAAGCCTTAAAAAAAATTTTTGAAGAAATAAACACTTTGTGCCTGGAATATATCAAATGGCAATTATTATTTTAAATTTAAAAAAACCCAACAACAATGCGTTAGGATGGATACTGTCAATTCTTCCTACAAGTCATCAAGTTGCATGCAATGCCCATGTCAATGCAGTTCAGATTCAAGGGAAGAATGTTTATAATTGCCCTGCAAAACATACTTTGATACCAACCCAACTGTTGGTCCTGCTTGGTCCATACACTGACTGCAATTACAAGAAAGTATATGCACACAAATGAAAAGACTCTCCCATTATTTCATTCCTCTTCTCTGCCTGACACTCTGCCTCAATATATAGGGTTTATTATGCATATGAGGCATGTTTATTTACGGAAGTCCTTTTTAGAAATGTTGTTAGAACCTCTTTATTCTGCAGTCTACTACAATCACTATTAAAGTGGGTGTTTGTGCTATATCAAGAGGCTACAAGCAAGATCTCAGCAGACAGTATACGCTTCTCATTATGGAGACTAATAATGTCTTTTCTTGTGCTGTGATTTCCCTACACAAATATAATTACAAATACAAACAGTTATAAATAGTATCATTATAACTGTATATGTTGTCTTCCCTTACTGTGACTTCAAGTGCACTGTAAAAGCCTTTGCAGTAGGCTATCCCTATCGTAGGATCCTGTTTAGTCACTGTCTTGTACCTTCCTTCAGGACAAGACTTCATAGGGAATTCAGAATACCTGGCAATTATCCAAACTGTTAAATCAGTTAGTACAACCAGTGTATCTGCTATGACAGTCCTTGTATTAATTTGCATAACAAAGAAATGTTGAAAGTGGCTTCACTTACATTTCCTTTTTCAGGCCAGGCATTTCTTTTTAACTCATGAAGAACAACATTTGTATACACAGTTATTAATAATTATGACTACTGTCACATTGAGTATAGTATAATAAGTACATATAATTTTGTCACATCCACAACATTAGCTTAATAGAAGTAGATAATACTGCCGTTATGAAGGTTTACATATTAGAATGTATTCATCAGGATAGCTGTTTGATCTACAGTCAATCATATACCAGTTAAAAGGGATTCCCATACTAGATAAGCTGCTTTGAAGCTAAAAAAGATGTAAAATACAAAAGAAAGCATTTCTGTTGTGATGCTTTATTAACTGAGTGAGCTAATAGGAAACATATCATATGTTGCTATGTGTGGATACAGGAGAAAGAGGAAATTTGGCATGTGACAGAGAAAAATACAGGCAGCCCACTGGAGGAACCCCTTTTGGGCACGGCCTTGATGGGAAGCAGAGACAGATGCAGGGGCCGCAAAACTGGCCAGCAGGGCTGATGTGCTCCTTCTCCTCTGCCTACAACAGCTTTTAGAATAATCAGAACTTCACAAAATAACATGCACGACGTTGATTTCCACGTAGTTTGCCTAGAGAATATAACTATGCAACTATGCAGTTATGCCCTTGAATACAGTGAAACCACTTGGGTGAAGTGAAGGTTATTATCTTTTCCTAGGTCAGGGAAATGTACAAAGCTTTAAGCTCTATATTAATTTTTATTTTCAGAAAACAGAATATCTTTCAATTAAGCAAAAGAAAATATCAAAGAATAGTAATAATTTCAACACTTTAACAGATGACAGAGCCTAATTTGTAATTAGAGCTTTACATCTATTTTAGTAAATTAATTTGAATAAAAAGCGGATGCTCTCAGTATAATTTTCAAATTGCTCTTAGATTTATGTATGGCATGCTTGCACATCATGCACAAATGTGCAGATCTCTTATCCACTTAGACATAATTCCAGCTAGGCATTTAACTGGAAATGGATAAAAGCATATATCTGATTTCCGCACAACTCTTCAGAGCTTCACATGCACAATTTGTGCAAGGCTTACTGCCATGAGCCACGCAGATGCCCTTAACATGATATTTTTGACATTAGCAACTTGTAAGCAAAGACAATACTTTACAAAACCCCAGTTCTTCAAGCATGCTGCTAGGAGCGATCATAGTTGAGGATACTAGCTACAGGAAGTAATGAAATGAGATAAATGAATGCACAACCCCTGCTGCAGTTAATGTTCAGTTAGTAGATCTTCAACTCATGATCCAAATAGCTTCACAACATTTGGCATCTAACATAATTCTTACAATTAAAATTCAGAACTCTCCTGTATTCCTGTGTCAATGACTGAATATTTAGAAGGGGATTTTTTTTTTTTTTCTGTAAATAAAGCACAAAGTACCAGTAAAATACATCAATAAAAAGAGGGGACTTGGAAAATGTTGGATGTCTTGTTACTTCAGGTGGTGTTTCTGAAATGACCAGAATTTTTAACTGGTACTAGAGATCTTGCTATATTTCTTTATAGGGATGGTTCAACTATCCTCAGCTCCGATTGACCAGCTCAGTACTGTGGGAATATTCCAGAATTTGTTTTGGTAATTCTCCAGTCAATGTCACTTTCACATTGGAGTAAAATGATTTACACATAGCTAATATGTCCAGTCATGTCAGTGTCTTATCATTCATTAATGTTTTCGAAAAATGGCGCTTTCTTAATATTCATGAAATGTTAGGTTTTTTAAAAAAGTTTTTGAGAAACACAGCACTACTTGAATACAGAGTAATTTGAATTTCAGGTAGTTTGTGACAGTTACCTTTAACATAAATTCATTTGCCCCTAAAAACCCTGAAACAGAACAAATGCTAGAAGACTCCCTAAATGTATGGGAATTTTTAAATTTTGGGTTCCATTAAAACCACTGTCCCACTGACTCCTATGTAGTTGCATTATGACAAATTCACAAGAGGGACCAAATACTAATAAAAATACAGAAAGTTACACAGAAAGCTCTTCACAAGTTCCTGTGCAGATTTCCAAAACAAGACCATAGAAGGCCAATGGGGGGCCCCTCAGAAGACATTTCTGAAAAAACATGATGGGACCTATTACGGATTGCCGGACCCATCTGCTTCTTTTTCTTCAGAAGTTATATCCCTACTACAAAATAGAAAACAGCTTATGCCTAAATACCCATGGGTATTTACACAGCACTTGTGAATTCTCAAGATTAAAAGTCACCATGCTCTTCACCGCATCACTACTGAACACTGTAAAGCAAGAATAAGTCCTAACCTCTGAACGATATTTCAAAAAGCCTTTCCCCTAGTGTTTATCTCTGATAAGACACGACAGGACCCACCAGTGTTCTGAAATTACTATGGCTTCATGGACGAAGAGCACTCAGCAGTGTCAACACCACAGCTACTGCAACCCATCCCTGCCAACCAGGCAGCGTATGTGGCTGGTCACACAAAAGACTACATTTTCCTCTTTATGCTTCTCAACAAGCCAAGAAAAAATATTGCCCAGTCACAAAGGGTAGGAAGGGTGTTTTTCTTTTTTTTTTTTGTTTTGTTTTTTGTCTTACTCTTCAAGGTGACAGGACACCAAAGAAGGACACCTCCACTTGGAATAGGTTCTTCTCCTTTTCATGTGGTCCAGGGAAGTTCAAAGATTTTTGTCTCCCAGTCCTCTTCCTGAGAACAGGAGGATTATCTGAAATACCAGTAGCTAACACTAACAGCTGCTATGAAGAAGCCCAGAAACATGTACAGTTTTGTACCTATTCTTCTGGTCGTCCTTCACGGAACATAGTTTTAGGAGATGAGATGGACACCTAGGGAATGCACTGAACAAGGTCTGGTGACACAAGATATCGGAGAGCAATGACTACCGCTGGGTAAATTTATGCTAGTAGGAGTTTTTCCAGATACAGTTGCTGAACTGAGAGCAAACTAGGTGGCAAAGATGAAGACCACATTACAAAAAAATGATCAGGAGCAGGGAGTCCATTACAGCCCCAGTCAAGACTTCACATGATGATAAGGCATTCCATAATCACATCTTGCGTGTTGTCCACCTGCAGCCCATTTGACATGACTGGTGTGCAGAACTGCACAACATATTTTATGACAAAGTGTAAAGCAAATAAAGACCAACATCAAATATATAGGGAGAAATCTGCCAGGCAAAATAATGTATCCACACAGTAAGTTTTCCAGGATATTATACCTGTTAATCTTATAAGGAAAATGTATACTGAAGACTTTGTGTTTGTGTTTCACCCATTAAAAAGGGGTACCAAACACCGCAAGATCTGCTTTACTGCCAAGATGAGAATGAACAGGACAGCTCTTGCACATTTTGGGCCACCAGCACTAATTGCTCTGAACTGTTCCCAGCTTGGGGACACAGATATCAAATCCCATCGCCTTGAAGGTTCAAGTTCAGTTTCTGTGAGCAATCCTTACCTCCCAGGACAGCTTAAGGTTAACAGTGCTCCATGGCACCTCAGGGACAGGAGGTTCCTGAAGAATTAGCACAAAGAAAGAAAACTGGTTCAACAGCTATGTTTTCTATGTTGTGTTTTTCCCTGCGTGGATTACCATAAAAGTGATACAGAATTTCTCCTGCATAGTGAAACCCTTATTATTTTCCTAAAAAAAACAGAAAACACAGGCGTATTCATTATACATTTCCCCAATTACATTGCAAACAGTGCTTTTAAATGAAGATAGATGCTGTGTCTCTTTTGAACTCAGTGTTCACCTGCCTCTTCCTCCAAAACGTTGCTGTGCAAATTTCCCAAAATGAAGAGTGTGCCAGAGCGTAAACATTAAATCTGAAACCTATCAATCTCTGTGCTTTTCTTCCTGTTCCTGTTGGTGGGTTAGAAGGAGAATGGCAAAGCAAGCAAATGCTATCAGTGAACACAGTACGACATCATGATCCTTTGCACAGAATTGCAGCTGGAACAGCAAATCCCATCTTGTCTTGCAGTACCAAGCATTGTTCCTTTTACTAACAACCGCATACTCGGTAAACACACTGAATCTGGCCTAAACCTGCAAGTTAATGAAATACCACTTGCAAGTAAGCACTCTGAAAATTTGACAAAATTTTACATTTCCCCTTCCTCCCCTACTGGAAAACTAGAGATTGCTGGGTTTTGGTAGCTTTAGATCAAAACAACTGTTATTTCCTAACTGTACCCTGAACAACACTTATGCCAGGAACAGACTCAGAAAACCACTCCCTACTGCCAGAGGGAGAATGGAAACACTCAGGATTCACCAGGGAATGGGGAAACACCTGAAGGTGCAAATGCCTCCTCTATTAACATGGAATCCTTTGCAAAACCTTCTAAAGAGAGGAAGCTAATGTTCTTCAATATCTACAATCATGCACTATATATATTCCTCCTCTCACATACAGTATTCCCAGATTTTGTTACTATTTTGCATAGGTTGTAATGGTGGTAATGTATTTTGCATCCAGTTGTAATGGCGATGCATCCCTGCCATTTTATTTTGTGGAATTTTCTTCACTTTCTACAGAACAGAGGCACAGGTTTCTTTCCCGTTTGTCTCAATACACTTACTCTTCTTAACCGTGTGCCTTTTTAGGCTTGGCAAAGTGTATATTGATAATACAACACATTTGCTGTGTTCAAATTTTCAAGTCTGTGACGTTAAGTTCACCTTGTAACTGGTAGTGAAAGCTAAAATCCATTGGTTGCCACTATCTCCAACAAACACTAACTCAATGGTTGCATTAAAAAAAAATGAAACCTTTTCTTCATCCCTATCCAACGTCCACTTTTCTTTGAATGCCAAAATCCCCAAATATTTTAATAAATTACCCTGGTTCTCAGCCAGTCTTTAGAAGTCTGATTACCTCATTTGGTCCAAGCTCTAATTGCTAGACACACTAGTGCCTCAGGGTCTGTGAAACACACTTGCACGCTGCACATTTGTGGTAGGTTCTTACCTACTATCATACAGCTCATTATCGGACAGATCAAAGTTCACTGAAATGAATAGAAAGCTTTAAACTAGATTTTTCCTCTCAAACCTGCAGGTGGTAAAGTGCCCTCAGTCTTTGAAATCGCAACTGAGAATTCAGCATGCTCTCTGTGAATATAAGTTGACAAGGAACTGAACAGAAGTGCAAGCATACAATGATGCTTGAAGTAGTAGAAATCTGAAATAAAAAATAGAAATGAAAACTGAGGGGGTCCCACATATAGCTTCAGTAAATTGTTCCTATCTAGACAAGATAATGGCCAGTCATAAGAAAACAACCTATTACAAAATGTGATGGGAAATTACTTAAAGACTACTGGATGGGTTCAAAACTACATATAGAAGGTATGCTAGTAACTACCCTAATTACAAAAAATAAACTGTTAAAAATAATTTCAATTTAAATATAATGAAAAGAGTAATTTAACCCTCAAGCAGAAATCTATCACTTTGACACTAATGCAGAGTAGGCAAGAAGGAACATGGTTTATTTTTAGTGGTAAATATAAGATTTCGAAAGTACACATTAAAAAAAAAAAATCAGTGTCATTTTCTTAAGTTTGACCAGCTAAAAAGTACATGTCTTTTACAGAAAAAGCATGTGTCGTTTTCTGACCAATATTTCAAAGATTATTCTAATTATGTAACATCAATAACTCGTTCTGCAAATCAGGCAGGGAATATCTAGCCTCAGGACCATTCATTAATTACACAAAATAGAAAAACTCCTACCAGAATAAGCATGCAAGAAAACCCCACTGCATACAACTGATCCTCTGAGAAGGAGAGAAAGAACAATGGTGTGCCAAGGGAGACTGCCCTCGCAGGCATTCTCTCTCAGGAATAAAATTCACTCCGTTCTGAGATGTCAGGTCACAAAACCTCCCTACCTGTTCTGAACAGCACAGCAAAAGCACTAAAAAGATGAACATTGGTTTGCCCTAGTTTTGTACAAGCCTTTTATGTTATGAATGAAGCTATCTCCCAGCTTGAAGAACAATGGGAGAATAATAGAAAAGGTGAAGGTGTGGAAGAGAGAGAAAAAGGTAATTTGTTCCCATGAAGGGCAAATACAGTCATGGACTGTGAACACCGGATCAGATGTAACCAGCAGAAAGAAAAATCATGGAAACAGGAAAAATGGATGTGATGGTCTTCAATACAATACTGGTTAATTCTTGGTAAGCCAGTTAGAGCTAGGCTTACAGGTACTCAGATATTACAAGAAACAGATGTACCTCAAAGCTTTATGGGATTCTTTTTTTTTTTTTTTAAGAGTATTAGTCCTTTTGGTTTAACAATTTCAAAAGGAATTGAACAAAAATGCATAGGTGCTTCTAAAATCCCACTTTACACTTTTGATTAAATCCTTTAGAAGTGTCTCAAAAAAACTCATCTTGCTAAATGAAGACATAATGCCTCCTTAAGTCAACAATCCACTGTGAGGACAGATCCATTACTACAGTAACAGCCCTTAACAAGGGATTTATAAAAAAAGTAGATAGACTAGTTCAAGAGAGTTCAGCAAAGGGAAGGCTGAATGCTTCTCTTGCTAGGAGCAATTTCTGAAAATTGCAGAGGTCAAAATGCCTACCTGGTGCCAGGAGAGTATTCCTTAGCATGGTCTGTTGAGGCGATTGTACAATTATTTGGTTTTAAGAATGATCTATGGATGTATTTCCTTTTAATCTGGAAATATTACTCTACTGCAGCAGTATTTTCCAGTTTCTAACAATAACTCCCATTCTGCTCACAAATGCCATTCTGTCAAGTTTATAGCCCCAGTGTGTCACGGTATTTCAGCTGGGCTGCAAAGATCCAAAGTTGGGAACTGCCACCTCCATAGCTTTCCCAGCTTTGGCTTAGATGTTCAGTGTCAGCTGTAAGAACAAAGGTTGATGCAGTTCATCCTACCTAGGGATCTAGCACAAGGATCTATAAAAATCCAAATTAGCGCATACTCATACAAAGGTCAGCTTTTTAGCTTATGTACATCACCGTTCCATTGATTTCAACCAAGCTATTACAATTCATAGAAGCTGGAGATCTTCAGTTGGTTCCTGGTTTTTATAATAAGAGCTGAAACACCATCTTTCAGCAAAACTTAATCATCATTTTTGCAAAAGAATGATAAATAATGTAGAACTGTCTTAACTGGGGCACTTCGATTGGAAGAAAAAATTGGTCATAAAATAATAATCTGACCCAATTTTAAGAAGTTTAAACATATGCATTATGCTGAGCACTAAACTTAGATGCATAATTTAGGTTACTTTGAATCAGAGTGACTCAGTAGGCATCAGATCATTCAGAAAGTAGCATGAAGTGAACATGATGGTCTTGCAGTATGCCCGGTTACTGCAGTAAGCACCACTTCTCACATCTTATTTAGCATGAACAGGTTTACAAATAACGCCAAACCATGATTTATAGAAGTTCTTTACAAAGGGGTATTCTGTTACCATCTCAGTTAAATATGCCCAAATTGGTCTGTTCCTTCTCAGTAATCGCATTACTGCTGTAACCACATTAACTTTCCTCACCTCTAGGCACCTTCCACAGAGCTCTATCATCACCACTGCTCCTTTCCTCAGGACAGCTCTTTCGACAGTGCATCTCTATGGATGATCTGTACAGATCCTGCCTCACCACTATCATCCTCCAGAAGACCCCTTCTGGCTGACCTCTCTTTTTTCCATGTGATCAACAGTTGGGTTTTTTGTTTGAAATGTCTGACAGTCTGGAAATACATCCAAAATCAGTCACGTCCCATCTGCACAATTTGCACAGCTCTGGACACTTGTGTCTGCTCCAAGATCGTCGCAGTCTTTCTGCTACCTGGCTGCTTCACCCCAAACGTCTGCTGCAGACCACCACACAGTGCCACTGGATAAAATCCAAGATCTCTCCTGCTGACTCTAAAGCCAGAGTGCCAGGCACAGCAGAAGGCAAAATCTTTAGCACGTGCCTCTCCTTAGGCCCTGCTAACATCTTAGTTCCACAAAGTAAAATCACCTCTATACAATAACTGGTCTGAAATACTCTGAGTGTCCCAGCTGGACTGTTTTTTTCTTGTCATAGAATCATAGAATCACAGGGTTGGAAGGGACCTTAGTAGATCATCTAGTCCAACCCCCCTGCCAGAGCAGGGCCACCTTAGAGCAGGTTACACAGGAACGCGTCCAGGCGGGTTTGGAATGCCTCCAGAGACGGAGACTCCACCACCTCCCTGGGCAGCCTGTGCCAGGGCTCTGCCACCCTCAAGGGAAAGAAGTTCCTCCTCATGTTTAGGTGGAACTTCCTATGTTCAAGTTTGTGCCCATTCCCTCTTGTCCTGTCACTGGGCACCACTGAAAAGAGCCTGGCCCCATCCTCCTGACACCCACCCTTCAAGTATTTATAAGTGTTGATAAGGTCCCCCCTCAGACGCCTCTTTTCCAGGCTAAAGAGACCTAATTCCCTTAGTCTATCTTCATAGGAGAGGTAAAGCATGTCCAGCATGTCCCCTCTCTTCTGCAGTGGAAGTCATCAGTGCTAGCATATAGACTAGATGTTTGACAGATTAATTTTTAAGTACTTTCCCAGCATCTGATTGCTGGTTTGCTGAACATCTGGTGTGAAATCAGATGGAAGAGCTACAAGTGACTGAGAAGCATGGATAATGTACAGAAATACTGTATGTAGCCACTAGAAGCCTTCATCTTCTTGTCTCAAAAATCTTTATACCTTTCTTTAAGCAACGGAATGTGAAATAGTTGTACAAAAATTCATGCTTGAAAACCACAGGAAATATAGAGGAAGAAAGTATATTAGGAGCTGCACAAAGTACTGGCACCAAGCTTTATGCTGATCTCTCTCAATATTACTGTCATTCTGTGTATGTATGTGCAATTCGAAGAGCAGTGAGAATTGATTTATGGTTAGATATGTTGTAACCTACACTATCCACTTTCCCAGTAGTCCACGCTTCCTTGCCATGAGCCTTGTTTATATAAATGCTCCTGCATAGTGGCAAAATCTGTGATGGGTGATATTCAGGCAACAACTGCAAGTGAAGCACAACTATTTTCATGGCAATATTCTGCAGCAGTCTCTGACTCAAATTCTGTAACTCTTTACAGTAGCTAACATGTTCAGCCAATCTATTATCCTTTTGAGAGGTTTGTTTAAGGTTCCAAATAAATTACTGTGACATACTCCACAAAAAATGAACGAGAGACTACACAAGTACCACTGATTTCAAATTACTTTAGGGGCTAAAAATGATCAGTGCTGAACTGCACAGGTTTTTGAGACTGGACAGAGCACTCGCTCCACTGTAACAGATGACTTAGAGCACTAAATGCATTGCTAACTGCCATCCAAAGTCACTTCTTGCCCTTCAAAGTGCCACTACCTTAAAAAAAATCAATACAAAATTAATTATAGGAGGAAAGTTGTGTGGACTGTCTCCGGTGAACTCTGCTTCTTTCACACGTAAGTATTTGTTGAGCCATTACAGGTGAAAGATTTGGTGCTGAGCACATGATGGTACATAATACTCACAGCAACCGCCTCCAGAATTTGTTTAACAGCGTCAGCAGCATCTCGTTCACTGTAGTAACCCTTTTCCACAATCCTACAGAAAAAGCAAAAAGAGAAACTACATTCAGGATTATGCATTAAGGTAAATAAACTGTGTTGGCAAAAGCTTCTTTTCAAAAGTGAACTAGAAAACAATCAAATTTAAATATTACCAGGACTCTGGAGTTCTCCCTAAAGAATAGAAAACAACCCTTTTGCAATTTAAGTTACCTTTGATTCCCAGTTAAATAAAAAACTGGACATAAAATATCTACTAGGTCAGAAGCTCATAATATATATATGTTCGGTTGACAGGTTTTGGAATTTTCTAAAATTCAGGGAATCTGAATTACTCTCCGATAAAACTAAGTATCCGTTAGGAATTACTTTTTCGCTTCTATATATAACTTCAGATTCCCCATGCCCTATTTACTTTGTATACCTGACACGTCATAGCTTGATTTTGTAAATATGCTGACCATGTGCACCTTATGGTGAGTTCAGCAATATTTTTGAGTTCTGAAGATCCTGAAAATTTGGTTTTCTTTCTCCCTTTGCTTTTGCACCAGCTGAACCTTGTAAAAAACTCAAACTTTCTTCTTTAATACTGTTATCTCCCTGGAACCTTATAATGATAAAAACATTAAGAAAGAAAATACTTTTCTGTGTTAAGATAATGTTCTGAAGTGGTGTATTTCAACATGTCGTGTGCTATGCTGCATAGAAAGGGCAGCAAGAGTTAACAGATTTCTGAGTTGGCCTCCCATAGCCCAGCTGTGCTATTGCAGCTCTTTTAGAAGAAGACCAGCAGTGTCACAGAGTCTGGGGACTGATTCAGGATTTTCATCGCATGTTATTCAAGAACTGCCATTACAGAATGAAACATTATATAAACGCATAGTTCTGTTAAACAGTCAGCAAAAGATACAGAGTTGCACAACAACATACAAGAAGTTAATAAGAGAAGGATCTATCATTAACACATACTAAAGCTCCATTTAAGACACCCAACAGTCTTTACTGCCATATATAACTACACACAGTATTTGTGAACTACAGTAATTCTCCCTCAGAGATTTACCTTAAAGGTCAGTTCTTTAACCTGAAGTTTTGATTTTTTACCATATTCATTTTTCAAAGCCCGAGGAAATAGAGACAGATGCTGGCTAGAAACAGAACCTGTGGCGCCTACAAGATATTTTATAAAATGATCTCCTGCAAGCACACAAGCCAGTTTGACAAAACAATGCTCTAAAATCATCAGGAAGCAGGTGTCACGTCCCACTCTCAGGAAAGAGGGTGGGTAAGTGACTTCAGATTTGTAAATTCTCAGCGGTGCGGACTAAGGTGAGATAAATCTCAAGGTCCATATAGAAACATTTATTAGCTTCCCAAAATGGTTAGTATAGGTCTTAACAAGTCCACAATACTTGGTTATGTATATGACAAATTATGGCAAGTGGTNGGATAATGACGCAAAGGTCACTTTTTGGCCTTGAGAACTGAGAACTAG
>VXBO01004731.1:7485-39695 GCA_013400135.1 Rhinoptilus africanus
GGATGGAGGTGAGGCTGACCGGTCTATAGTTGCCCGGGTCCTCCTTCTTGCCCTTCTTGTAGACTGGAGTGACATTTGCTATCCTCCAGTCCTCAGGCACCTCTCCTGTTGCCCATGACTTACTGTAGATGATGGAGAGTGGCCTAGCAATGACCTCCGCCAGCTCCCTCAGCACCCTTGGATGCATTCCATCTGGACCCATCGATTTATGGATGTCCAGATTACTCAACTGATCCCTATCCCAATCCTCATCTATCATGGTAAACTCCTCCTCTATCTTGACTTCTTCTGGGACTATAGGAATCTGGGGCTCGTGGGGAAAGCCTGCAGGAGTAAAGACAGAGGCAAAGAAGGCATTCAGCACCTCTGCCTTCTTTATATCCTCTGTCACCAGGGCACCCACCTCATTCAACAATGGGCCTATATTGCCTCTAGTGTTAGTTTTGTCGGCTATATATTTGAAAAAGCCCTTTCTGTTATCCTTAACCCGACTTGCAAGGTTAAGTTCCAAGGAGGCCTTAGCTTTCCTAGTTGCCTCCCTACATCCATCTAGTTGAAACCTTGGACTCGTCAAGTGACAGAACTGTTGTTGACTTCAGTGAGGTCAGAATTACAGGTCTGTTGCCAAAAGTTAAGAAGACAAAGATATATTTGCAGTATTAAGCCTTGATTATGATATTTTACTAGTTAAATGTCTGCCATATTATTGGTCTTTTAAAATGTTACTGGAAAATAAGTGGCCAACTAAATACAGTGTGCCATGTGGAAATAAAGTTGGATTTAAGATCTGAGGAAAAAAAAACCACAAAACCCACCAAGAACTAGGTACTTTTCAAATTTTGCATTTAGTCCTGCACTATGCGAGGGCATATTTAAGTATATGCTTAATTTTATGCCTACAACTAATTCACTTGATTAAACTATAGTCCAAGTGCTCTGCTGAACTGCATTTGAACAGGCAAGTCGTACTAGGAAATGTTTGTCTCTCATTGCTTCTCTCTCAAGGTTCTCTATGCATTGTCTTATATACCGCTTACTTTTCAGTCATGAAATGTATGTTCATTAAAACCCTTGAATGTTCCTGTCATTGCTCATACATTATGATACAACATTGAAGTTGAGTGGGTGAAATACAGTATTCTGATTTGGGAAAAACTGTGTAATAAATTTATGATATAAAGCTGAAACACGTATTTTGGAATATTGCTAATATTTTAATTAAAATTTAGATTATTATTTTGAAGATAATTGTAGCGTTGTAGCAGTATATTCAGTTATAAAACTGAGCTGGAGCTGGGAGGATTTCAGCTCTCTTCTTTGAGACTTTTAAGTTCCCAGTTTTTGAATGCTAATCAGTTCTATCATGATCCTCAGTGAGTCATCTCATGAAGCTAGAGATACATCTTCCTGCAGTGTGGTTTTTTTAACATGTGTCGATTGAGGATCTGTGTTAAAGTCGCTGAAAGTTTTAAGTAGTTGGCAAAATACAAGGGACTATAAAACACAACTGGCTATATAAATGAAAATAATGTAAAAACAAACACTTCACGTATTACATCATAGCAAAAATCTAATTTTGTCAGACTTTTAAATTAGTAGTGAAAGAATACCTCCAAGTAGGCAGTGTTTACTATTGTATGTATTGTATATGTTACTATTGTACATATCGTAGGCACAGAATAAAAATATGAATGAATGTTAATATGATGAATTTAGTGCAAACTAAATAAATCGTTAAGACATAAGGCAACACATACATTGCTTGTATTCATTGTTTCACCTCTGTTTAAGGAAATGGTAGCCTGCAAGGTTCATTTTTTAAGAAATTACCTTTGAGTAAAATACTGGAAACTAATTCTTAAACTGGTTAAGTGAAGTTAGTCTTATATTAGCTCATTTTTTGTGTTTGCTTTCATTTGAATGCAGTTACAAATAGTGCTAATAGGAAGTTAAGAAACCTCTTTCTCAAAAGTGTTCACTGCTTCTTTTTGTTTAATGTTTAATGTTGAGATTTTCTATGAAGAAAAGATTGCTTACTTTTTTTTCCTGCTTTCCCTTCAAATGTACAAGTTGCTTTTCTATTCCTGCAAAATATACAAAATTAATTGAGTCTGCTTTTATAGATAAAGACATGAAATATTTCAGCACATCATTTCAGTCTTAATTGTTCCAGGACTGATACTACTTACTGGTTTTATTGATATTTGATTGTAATAGCTAGCATAAACCTCTCACTGCATCCATAGAATCGGAAACTAATTTGAATTGGAAAGAACCTTGAAAAAACTATCTAACTGGTCTAACTCCATGCATAAAGCAGGGCTTTGCTATTCCTCAGCAATCAAACCACTTTACAATCTATTGATGATGAAACACATTTTGGAGAGGAAATCAATATAGATATAGCTATGCTTTCTTTAAGCATTTATATAATGGTACCATGATGTCATGTGTTAGCATAATTAGTTATGTCTAGAACAGAACCGCCAAAGTGGCTGCGATGCCATGTACAGATACCTGAGCAAGCTGTAAGCAACTGAGTTTCTGTAGCTGTAGCAGTCTGCACATAGCAATGTGAAGCACAACGTGCCTGGGATCGCAGCTGAGTTCTCGGCTTTGCCCGCTTAGCTGAAGTAGCTAGTAAAAAAATAGTTCAGATACTGGCGTGTTATAGTTTAGTCATGCCTGTGACTGTCTTGTAGATATACCTGTAGTTGTCACATATGCCACAGTGTAATGTGCGTGTCAATAGGTCGTACTAGTGTGTGCGTGTATGTGCATGGAGATGCGTATATTACATAAAGCATGACAAAATATTACTGCAGCAAAAATATCTTGCTTAGCTTCCTGGTTTTGTTTAGTTTGCAAGAGTACCTAAAAGCATTACTTTCCTGGCTTTTAAAAACTATAGCAGCGCATAATTTTATATTAAGTTTCTTTATAGGTATAAATGAGTGATTTGGTGAGATATCCAGTCACCAGTTTATGTAGATATTTGGCAGTATACTGCCCCTTCCCATTTTCCCACTCTCCATTACAATACTTAAGACTCAGATTAAAGTTTGCTTGTTACTAGAAATCTCAGTTGTTTGTAGACGTGCTTATCTATGTTATGCTAACAGAGGCTCTTGTGTCTGTGACTAAACAGCAAAGTTCCTATAGCTAGTAGAAGAATAACATGTCCAAGGATTGAAATCCAGCAGCCATCCACAGACACTGACAGGTATTACCATTGTATATTAGCTGGAGTTTGAAATTATGATGATTAGAAAATGTATTGCTATATTTTTCTTGTTCTGTGCTCAGTGTTTCTAGATGAAAAAGATGCAGTAGGAGCTGAATTGTAGTGTACTGTAATCCTACAGCAATTCTATTTTTATTTCTTCAGTTTTTTGTTACAACAACCTAGTACTAAAATTGTGATTGGCCTGATCTCATAGCTTGTTTCTTTACTCTTGCACACAGTAAAAGAACTTAACATGGGCTTTCAAATAAACTGCTTTTGGTTATTTGGGGGAAAAACAAGTTTTATTTCTGTTGTAAGCTGTTATGATTGCTTACTGTTGAAAAATATTCATCTTTTATAAGAATTTCTCTATACACAAGTTTAGATCAATGAATGCATTCATTTGTTGAAAATTCTCCTTTGTATTTGTTAAGAAAAGTAACAAATCTGAAAAATTAAAAATTAAAAATGGGTATTTTCTGCATTGAGAAAACAGTTAGCTTTTGAAATTTCCAGAATATTAATATAGAACAATGCAGATAAATCAGTAGTTAAAAAAAAAATGTGGTAGCATCTTTGGTTAGATATTGTAGTTACTAGAATTTACAGTGGTACCTAAATAGTATCAGATTTTAATTCTCATTTTTGATGTGTTTGGAATATAAAATTAGATTGTGAGTACTCACAGAGCTTTCTGCCTGGTGGCTTACAGAGAGCTCAAGCAGTTTCAGAGTGATAAGTGTGCTTGGTTAAGAAGCGAAAGACCACTTTACTCTTTTGTCAGTGTAGGGAAGAGTTATGCTCAAGAGTCTTGTAGACTTTGACAGCGGAATAGGCCACCCACCATCCGTGTTTTCCTTAGCGAAGGTAGAAGGATGCTGTGATAGGCAATATTGAATGGAGGAGGTCAGTATTTGACTTTTCATTAACTGTATTTTTCATAATGAAAAATACATTAGCAAAGATGAACAGCTCTAGCACATATTAAAATGTTATATGGATGTTGAACACTTTAACTTAGACTGTTATATTTCCCTCTAAAAATCGGTAATTCACATGATATGAATTATAATGAGAAAAGAGGAAACTTTCATCTAGATAACTTGGGAGCATAAGCTCTCACAAATATCCGAAACGTTATGCATTTCTGGTTTTAATTCACTGAGATGTTTCAAAAACTCCACCTCCACGCTTATGGCTGGGTTGTGATATTAATGCCTAGTTGCGTACTGTGGTAGGTGAGGAGCTTCACTGTCCAAGTGGGTTACTGCAGTGATATTTTTTCTATAAAAGGGATAGTTCATTTCTGAAGGCTGGACCATACAGCACATGTGTTTACTGTTAAAAGGACAAAAAAATATGTAAGGACAAAGAATATGCCTGTTTCACTCTAGACGGTAAAACTGTCTGTTCAATTGCTCTTTTTACGTGTATGATCTAAAACCACACAGTGAAGGTTTCCAGTGGAAGACTGTCAGTGTGCTTATATAGTCCTCCATTTGCTGCTGCGGGTACAGAGAGGTTTGCAGCATGTAGCCTGTAACTCGAGCGTAACAACTCAGTTCCCCATCAGGATTTACCTTAGTCTTCAAGTCCGTTGGCCTACAAAACAACAGTAGTGCCAAAGCTTCATATAACAGCAGAAGGTTAACTGCCAAAATCCATGTTATCCTTCAGTTCTGGGAACTCCTGGTTGTTCTTACACCTGAAGTAAATGCCAGTTGCAGGTTGTGGCAAACTGAATGTTTATATTAACTATTGAACATGAAATTTCTAAGGCCTTTATCTGTTAGCATAGTGGTTATCTGTACAATCTTTTAGCTGTAGTGGTGCCATGATGCTCTACAGAATTCAAACCTTCCACTAAGCCATTAGTATTGGTCCTAATGGCAAAAATCCCTTTCTGCCTTCTAATACAGGCAAGGCATCAGATCCCTAACATCCTAACCGTTTGTACAACAGCTAAAGAGAATGAGGCCTTAGGACTAACAAGTGAAAGAGGCTTAACTTCTCATGAAGTGTTTGTGAGAATCATGTGGTTGATAATCACCTGTTTCTCTGTATGTCCTACTTGCTGTTGGAAGGAGAGAGAAACAGAACACAGAATGGTACTGCCCAGTCCCTGCTGCTTTGTGCTCCAGCAGCCCCCAGTCACTGGCAGGAGAAGGGTTGTTCTGGCTCTCTGTGTGTGACAGACCCAAAGAAGAAAGTCTCTGTGGGCTCAATAAATTTCTTAAACATGTGGGTATACAAAGTAGGGGTGCGTTGTCTGGACTGTGGTTGTATTCTGTTTTGTAATTTTGCTGAATTTAGGAATTTTTTTTTTTTTTTTTAGAATTTATTCCCATGTCTTAAGAATTTATTCCCATGATCATTTTCTTAACCACCCTGTAGATGGTTGACACCTTTCTCACCTTCCCTAGCACTGAAACCTCTCTTAAAGTTACCTAAACTAAGCAACATTCACATCAAAGCTAAGGCTGTGTTTCTTTGTCTATCCACGATGTAAAAGAAGCGAGACAGTGGATGTTTTTGCTGATGAAGCTTCCCATTCAGAAACAGAACTGATAGAAGAAGTGAGGTAATTTTGTTGTGGTTTTGTGCCAGGCCCATTGTATTTTTCCTCCAATCTTTAGTGCCTTAGCTTGTAATTACCATTTTGTGTTTCACTGTGGCGTGTTTGCTTGTTAGGAGCTTATAGATATAGGTTCATGGTGAATGGTATTATTCTGAACCTGTCTGTGGCAATTCCCTCCTATGCTCTATGGGTCCAATAATTACCTCATGGAAGGCCTGAAAGGAATTAATTTTAATGAATCTTTTATCAGCCCATTCAGCAAAGTTGGCCACCCTAGAGAAAACTATACTCTGTCTAAATACGGTCTTTTAGCAATAAAATGCTGTTAATAACATAAGACTCTTCATAATGAGGCTATGGTATGTCTCTCTCTTTTTTGATACTAATTAAAATTCAGCTTCTTGTTACACTTAATCACCATCCAGTCACTCTTTGTATTAACTGACTTCATTGTAAAATGCATGACTTCACTCAAGGAAAAGTCCTGAAGGGTACATGTTCCCCATTTGTATTCTATAGCTGTTCAGTTACTCAAGGAAAGATGGAAAGAGTGTGAATTTAATAAGTAACTCTGTCAGGGTGTGGATTTTACCTTTAAAATTACCTTGATTTCATGTATTTTAGGATATTGCTAGAAAATTTTACTTCTTGCAAACAGATCAATTCCATTGTGAAAAAAAGGTGGGGGTTGATTAGTTCCTGAAACTAATGGCGTGATTAATTGCCTAAGATAGTAGAAGACCAGACTGCTTGATCAAGAAATTCTGTTTTACTCAATCTACTTTCTCCCTGTTGCATCTCTAATGTTAACTTTTTCCATTGTTGTTTTGGCACAGTTCTTTAGGCTGTGGGTTAGAAGATTATTTTTTTATTATTATAAACCAAACATTTTCTAGTTGGTGGAACCTGTGCAAGTACTAATGATGTTGTAGATTTTCATCTGACTACCGTCCGAGCAATTTGTATGGATCCATCACTATAGGCTAGCCTATATTTTGACAGACATTCTGAGTCTAATAATAGTTAACTGTGCTATGTGGTAATTAAACATCTGGAATGTGGGCTTTCCTACAAACAAGAGTACTACCTCTAAAGATAACGCAGTCTGTAAAAAACTAGTTGTGTGTAAAAATGCTCATTTAAACTGCATTATTAAATGAGTCCTTAGCTTTAGTGACAGTATTATGCCAGCTACTCTTTTCCTCCAAGATTGATGCATTAATTAACAAAATAAAAATATTTTTATCCAGAAGTTGTCAGGAAACAGACTATTGCATGGATAGTCATTACTGAGACATTGGAAACATTTCAGCCCATTTATCAAGAGTATGGAGCAAGCCAAATCATACATTTATAAAAAACCTGTATGTTACCAAGAACCGAACTCAGAAAATCTACGCCCCTCCCCAAAAATATGTACATAACAAAATGCTTTGCTCCAAACCAATATCATGCAGCATATTTTATCATTAGTAGAAAAGTCAAAAGTCAACTGAGCTGCTTTTTGACTAACATTACAGGAATTGCGAAGCAGCAGATAGACAGCCATATCAAAGATCCAGATCAACAGAGCAACGTCCTATGCTAGAGCGGACCAACTCCCGCTCCCGATCCACAGAGCGTCCCGACTCAAACCTCATCAGGTCGATGCCTTCATTAATGACTGGAAGATCTGCCCCTCCTTCACCTGCCTTACCGAGGTGAAACAGACAAATCAATCAGACTAATCCCCTTCTGCCCCACCAGCTCACCATTTTATTTTCCCAGTAGCTAATTGGTATCGCCTCATCCTTAGCTGATCACTCGTAGCAATAGATACTAACCCTTTCAGTGCCAACACACTATTTATATTCTACTCTGGATATAATGGTGTGGCTGCCATTGCAAATTGTTTGCTAATAGTATTTAACTACATTCGTTTGTGATTTCTCATTTATCAGGAATCCTGGATGGTTTCCCACATAAAGCACCTCATAGTTACCATATCTTCTCTTACAGAATGAGAAATTGTTTGTGTTCATCAGACATCGCTTATGGAACAACCATCATAACAACATCAAATGAAACTATTTTTTTAATTAAAAAAAAAAGTTTCTTTTAATGGACTGTACTAACTTTGTCTATTAATTACCATTTTAACCACCATTTTCTCTAACTACATTTTTCTGTGCCATAGTCTGTATTGTTCCTGTTTGAGTGCTATACTTTACTGATTGACATTTTGAAGATTTCTACACATTACTTTTAGCTTAAATAAAAAAAAATACAATTAAAAAGATGAGTACAGTTTGGTCTAGTTGATGTTCAGTAAAGCCTCTCCTTATTTTAGATCAGCAGAATACATTTTTTTGGTTTTGGAAAGTTAGTTAGTAATATCAAATCCCCAGTGAGAGAGTCAAATACCAGTGTCTTTTCTCAGTTTATTAATTTGTTTAGACAAATCCCTGTAATGTCATTGCCACTCAATGGTGATTTAACCAAATACAAGCTGAGTAAAGATCGTTGAATTTGACCTGTGAATAAATTCATGTGTCTGTGGGTATTATATCCATATGCACATGAATACACACACAATACTTTTTCTGGCTTGACTGTGCAAACAAGCATCTTACGGATGTTCAGCCTTCGTTTGGCTTGCTTTTCTTCTTTTTCACAGAGAGATTTCTCTTTTTAATCAGGTCTTTTTCTGAAAAGAGAGAATAGTTTCAGTACAGGACTGCAAGTGTCCCAAGTGATCTAAAGCCTGCTTAGTCATATTATCAGTTCTTGATGGTATTTAAGGATGAATTTGTCATTTAATGGCTATGCTTTGTTTTGATATGTGTCTCATAGGTCACATCCTCGAACTGGGTCTGTTCAGACAAGTCCATCAAGTACTCCAGTAGTAGGGCGAAGGGGCAGGCAGTTGCCGCAGCTGCCACCAAAGGGGACGCTGGAGAGAAGTAAGTGTGTGGTTTTCTCCTTAATGACATTGCAAAATTGCTCAAGAAGGCTGATTTTCTTTATTATTTTTCTTTTGGCACTACAGTTGAAATCTCTTGAGTTTTTCTGTACAAAATTAGGATCTGATAGAAGTATTGCGTTTTCTACTGTATTTTCTTCTATTATCTTTTAATATCTACATACTCTTGACTGAAATGAATCATCAGCAGTACAATAATCATCAACAGTGCAATACACATGAACCAAGATGGACTAACTGTTAGCATGATCCTGTTCCTTTTGAACTCAATAGGTGTTTTGTCATTGACTTCAACAGGCACAGGAAGTGGTCTTTTGTATGTTGTTTAGTGATAAAACTCTGGCTCTTCTAGGGGTTAGGAGAATAGCTGATCACTTGTGAGTTCACATGGAGTGTGTTACAGATTGCTGATATAATACCTCTAAATCTTGAAACAGGAAGAGCAAGAAGAGAGGTAATAAGCATTACAATAGGAAAGGTCAGCAAGATATTTAATGATTCATGTTTTACTGGTACTGTAATTGCTCTTATCTTTAATGTCTTATAAAAGCACTGGTCAACAGAGATGTTTTCCAGAATGTTTAGAAACAGGTATATAAACACATTTTTGATAGCAAATACATTTTCACCTTTCCACTTCTGGTAACTAGATGTGCTATGCAAAATCAGTCTAAATGGCCATATACACTCCTTTTTTTCAATCCTTCTTAACATGCATATTGTATCTCCTATAAAACTTCTGTTGTTTTTAATCTGTGTGCTTTGGTTCCCTTTTTTTTGTTTGTTTTCTTTTTTGTTACTTTCCCTAGACAATGGAGACAAGGAGATAGAATCTTATGAAGGTCTGTACATAAAGGAGGGTTTGTTTTTCACCTAAAAGCCTTTTGAAAGGCTATATAGGGAAAAATAAACCCAACTGCAATTGATGTTACTTGATTGCACAGACATAGTCAGAATTATTGTCATAATTGTTTAGTCTTTTTTATATTCAGACCTGTGACTCATAAATTATACAAGGTCTATGTGAAAAAAAAAGACAATATAAATAATACTATCTAAATACAATTATCATTGGAAAAGTACCTAGACATGTACCCGTTTTTAAATACCAAGGGATTAGACTACAGCAAATAAAAATATTTCAGTTAACCTACATAGGTGTGTACGTTTTCAGGAGTAGCACTTCAGGCACATATTTAAATTTAAGCATTTGAGGCTATTCGACATGTTTAATGTTAGCCATGCATTTAATCAGAACAATGTTTTTATTTCAAATATGTTATAATGTTACACAAGTGCTAGGTCTTACTAAGTAATTTTCAAATAGTATAGGAGCAAAAATTAATTGAATCAAGATAGTATTTCAAAAAGTTACAATTCTTTTGTTTAAAATTAAATCCCCTTATATTTTACACCATTTAAACCATTTAATTTC
The DNA here is from genome assembly GCA_013400135.1 of Rhinoptilus africanus. NCBI lineage: Eukaryota > Metazoa > Chordata > Aves > Charadriiformes > Glareolidae > Rhinoptilus > Rhinoptilus africanus. The sequence continues at coordinate 17,687 of VXBO01004731.1, forward strand.
CTTAATAGCAAACCACAAGATATCAATTGCAGTCCTTGGTTGTACTAATGAGGGTCTATATGTAGTATTACTGTATTTGTCTCATCAGGCTTTTTAATTTAGTATTTACAATGTTGACAATGTTTATTTCCATTTTGGAAGCGAAACTTCATGAAATGAGAACTCTGTTTTCTCAGATCATCACCCTGGTATATTCATTTCCTTGTCGTCTTATGTGTTGTGCAATGCTTATATAAAGTCGAGTCTAGATGTGCCAGGATGTAATCACATCTAATCACATGATGTTTGCTGTCATTGCTGTATATGCTTTCATGTTTTACCACTCTTCCCTGCTCTTTGCTTAGTATATCTATTTAGACTGTGGGCTCTTTAGGGCAGCAATTGTGAAGTACTGCATATTTTTACTGTGTTTGATTAGAGAGGGTAGCAGTCTTATTTACATCATAGGTTCTATAGAGAGAAATGTATGAAATACAGTAAAATAATCATTTTTTATAGGAGTGCTAGAATTGTTTGCCCTGGTAAGTACTGCTGGGACTTGAGGAACTTGACTTTTTTTTACTTGAACACTGAGTAATATTTTCCTGTACCTCCATCTAAAGTAGTCTTTTGGAAAATCCGGGTTATGGAAAATTGTCAAATCCACAGATATTCGAGTTTTAATATACAATCAAAGCATCATCAGTGACTCAAGATACAGTACCTAGACACACTTCATGTTGAATTTTACACATGTAAAGGTGGTAAACACTGTAGTTAAAAACATAATCCATAGATACAACTTTCACATAGCATTGTATATAATTTTCTGTCATGAATTAAGAGCTCATATTCTAATAACAATATAGTTCTACTTTTGAGGCTTTCTCTATCCTTCCCTAGGCTTTTCTAATCCTTTTCTTTAAGGGGAATAATCATTTTCTTTAAAAGGAGTAACTATCTACAAGAACAGCAGGTTGCCTAACTTCTGTCAGTGACAGAATGTAATTGTGATTAATAGCTGTTTTTTAGTGCGGAGAATTGAATTTTACAAAAAGTTACTTCAAGCAAATGAAATACCAGTGATAAAACCTGAAATTCATTAGGATTGAAAACGCTGACTAGAGTAGAAGGGGTTATGTTATTATTTAACAAATAGAGCAACCAGTAAACCTGAAAACTTTGTAGACATTTGAGTAGATTTTTGTGTGTTATTATATGCCTTGGTGATAATCAAAACAGTTGCCTGTTGTTGGGAAGGCTGTATGGCCATAACAGAAAATGTAATTGTCACAGGTTAGTCCTTTCTTTTCTTATAGAAACATATAATTGACTTAGATGAGAGAGGGGATTTTATATTGCATGGAAACATGCTGTGACAGTTAAGCTTTCTGTATTTTGAAATCAAGGATTGTATTGTTGACCAGATTAAGTTAAAATCATACTAAAGAAAAGACTTAGTAAATGATATATTGTAGACAAAAAAGAATCGGAAGTCATCTCAGTTTTGTAAAAAACTTCTATGTTTGTAACTCCTAGAGTAATCTCATTTAGTCTGTATACTTTAGAATAATCTTTAATTGTTACAGGGTTGAAACTACATCCCATTTTTTAAAATGTAGTAGAAATGCAGGGACTCAAGTAGACATAAAGGAGTAATTTGCACTTGGGAAGATTGTTTGTTATAGTGCAGCACTCAGTGTAATGTGGAATATGGTGTACTTACGGCAATGTGACTAGAACTGGAAAGGAATCTACAGGAAAAACCCCAGACCTATGGGTAACTCTTTTCCAGATAAGGATCATAATTAGAAGACATTGATTTGTGGTGGATTTAATTCAGTGAACTGTGTTATGTGCTTGCAGGTTTTGGCTCCAGGAGATCTAGGTTTCCCCGGAATAATTTGTTTCAAAATTCTGAAATTGCCGGAGAAGTTTGCTTTTAAGAACTCTAGCTGTGCGTAGCTATGAAGGACCATACCTAACAGTAGTGTACTGACCTATATATCTTTTTTCTCAATGTCTCACATGCTCAGTGGGAGAACATGCAAATATCATTAGCTATGTTCCATGAACAATCTTTTATGGTCATGAGATTTTGGCTAATTCCTTAGCTTCCCACAGGTGTGTTGCTGCCAGTATCAGATTTACCTGGGTATCTCTGAAATAGATGTCATTATCTTATCTAGCCAGAACATATCATAAGCATCTAGGCAGTTTGAATTTTGCTTTACACTGTTAGTTTAGATGGATGGAACATATTTCTAAAAGAAGTCTGAGACCACTTAAGGTTTTACCACATTTTCACTACTGAAATGACAGAAGACTTATTTTTTTTTAGCTGAACTTTTCCTTGTGTATTTTTAAATTATTCTAGGATAGAGATAACGTGTTTCTCATGAACATTCATAGAAAAACAATAGTATTAAATTGAACTCATTTTTAGCAGTGAAATGGTTTTTTACTCCTAAATGTTCTACAGACAATAAGTGAACACTGGAATATTTATAGTTCTTAAGGGTTAACAAATTTTTTTCATTTGTATGTGGATACAGTGTATTTCTTTGTTCTTACTCACCTTGACAGAAGTGTGAACTCAGTTACTGCTTGCTGCTAATTAAAATGGAACATCATAAAGCGCTCTTGAAAGCGTTCAGTATTAGCCCTCTCAATTTGCTGTTAATTACTAATCAGAGAGAGATCATTTTTTCCTAATATAGATTTTTCCTTTTCCTCTTAAAACTAAACATAGCCCATTTTTTCTTCATCCCTACAAAAAAAAACCCTCCAAAACCCAATCACCCACATAACCAAAAATCCTAGAAAATTATGTCAGGAAAAACAAATGTAATAATAGCTTTGAGTATAAAAATTAAGCGCTCGGGAATTCAGCAAATAGCAGAGCTTGGTGAGGATTTGCCCTTCTATTTCTCCTCTGTGGTACAGTCGTTAATTACATGATCTCATAATAATCTTGTGTCTTGGGAAAGTTATCTCAGAGGCTGACAAAGCTGACATTAATGCTGATTAACTGTCCCCTCAACTTCTGGTATGGGTGATCTTATTCCAGAATGTTATTATCTGTGAATGGAATTAACAGGGATAGTTGATTAGGTTTAATCAGGGATAGCTATCAGCCATAACTCCCAGTTTTTCATCTCTCAGATACAATTTCAAACCTTTAAAAAGAAAATAACTATACTGTCAATTGTATTGTTGTTGGAACTCATGCAATATGGAGTGCAAGTTACTGAGACACTCTGATGGTTAGGAAAACACAGATACTATTGGCAGACAGAAAGACGTGATATTTATTTTAAGGGATTTTGTCTCATTTGAAACAAAATTTATCTCAGAAATGAGATATAATTTTGCAAAATGAGAAGACATTTTATTGTGTGTTTTCCAGTGGCCTATCGTAGTTTGATGTGAGACAAAGACTATTATAATGCAATTGCAGAGAACCTATATTCACACTTGTCATAATTCTATCATACTCTGTCAGCTGTGATTTCCCAGGTTTTTAAAAATATATGGCAGACAGGTAGTTCATTTTGTAAAAGGTGATTGATCACGTTTATAATATAGGATAGGAACTTGGACTACATTCAGCTTGGCTAGGAACTTGATAACTTAGTCAAACACAGCAGTGTGTGTGGTTATTTCTGTGGTACTGACTGTATGGTGTTAGTCACCTTTGCACTTGCATAAGGTAGGTTGAATTATTTGTGCTTGACAGGAAAGTAAAGAGAATAGCTTAGTTAAAAGTAGTAACAAGGCTGCCTTAGGGTAATGCATGAATCTACCTTGGGTTTTTGATTTCAACAAGGAATTTGCAAAAATATACCTTTGGGTTTTACTCGTCAATGCTTAGTTCACTCTCCTGAGAGGTGACAGAGTCCTCAGACTTTGAAGAATGCTAAAGTATTTTATTTGTAAAGGTTACCTATAACACAGGGCTTAGGGTGCTCAATTGAAAGGTTCCAACCTTTCAAGAGAAGTAATGGTTCATAATTTTCTCTTGGATTGGCAAAAAGAGGAATTAAGAACCTCTTTCTATATGCCAGTTGAAGGTGTTACCATCTAGGTCTGAAGGGCATAAAGAAAAATGAGTAAAAAGTCATAAGGCTGTGTTCGTAGCAGTCATTGTTTATTTATGTTTCAGGGTACCAACATGCCAAAACCACATTAGTTCTATTCTACTGGAATAGATTTTTTAAAGTCTTTGGCACTTCTTCTATACGTTCTTTTCTGTGAGAGAAGATTAATTGTATAGATGGTGTCCCTGCTGAATATTTTAATTGGAATTTTCAATATCATGATTTTATTGCAGAATTATGGAGCCGAAATCTATGTAGAGATTAGTTATCATTACGTTGGCTTTGATTATAACCTAAATCTCTCTCTCTATTAACAATAACCTGTTAGAACACATAGTTTTTACATTATTATTACATGCTAGCTAAACCTGAAGTCAAATAATTCAATGAGCTATTTGGTTGCGCATAAACCTATACAAGTAATGAGAGAACTGGAAAAAAATCTGGAAACAGAGAACACAAAAAATCAATAAGTAATCAAAATCTGAACCTTGCAAAAGTACAGTATATTGTATCACATCAAAACAGTGTTTAATGAATAACTGTCATTTAAATTAAAGCAGGCATAGGGTATGCTGGATATTCAGCTCAACACTCTTCTGTGTTATTACTGTTGTTACTCTGATATTAGATGAAGAGAGGTAATGATTGCTCATTAATGACATTTGTTTCCAACTATTTCAGTGTTCTCTGATATTTAGATATGCTCTAGGCAACTATAGTTACTGATGGAAAGCTGTCTTTCTTTCTGAATTCTAAGTACCCTGAAATCCAGGTAAAAAACATATTATATGGCAAATTGAGGATTTTTTTTTCCAAACTGGAAAAACATTTGCATTGCTTCTTTGGCACTTATTAAGGTACTGGGTATGCCCACTTGTTTATGATTTATACATGATTTTTAATATGCTCATTGAGAATAGAGGCTTGAACTTTTATTTCTAGAAAAACTAAAGCAAAACCAAGCAGAAGATGCTTTTAAACCAATTATATACCAATATAGGTCTGCTTTCTCTGCTTTAGTACGTATTATCTGCTTTCTAGTGCTTCAATAATTTAGTAAGAAATTGGCAACAAGAGATATTAAGGGCGGCATATGACCATCATTACTTGCGGAAGGATCTCATTGGAGTAAACCAGAGATATTAATGAAAAATAACACAAGGATTTATTTAATCTTTGATTCACTCAAAAAATGATTTATGCTACAGACTGAGGGTTTGTATGTTATTGTGAATGTCTTCTGTTTGATGTTTATCTTGTATTTGATCAGCTTGTAACAAAACATGCATGTTTTTGTCTTGCTTTTTCCCCCCTGTCATACCTTGCTTATACAAATGCAGCAGGAGATGAAGAAAACAAGCGTATTGGAGTTCAGGAAACGGAGGTCGAGGCAGGTCTGTCTGACCACAAGTGCCTATCTCCTTTAGAAACATTTTTCCCTGAGCATGTAGGGAAACTTTTACAGCCAGCTTATAAATATATTAACAGTCAAAATTCAGACAATAATTATATCATTCTATGGAAGAACAAGACAAACAAATTCAATATATTTATTTATATTGAATTCTATTTATTTACCCATTTGTGAATACTTAAAATAGTTCAACCTGCAAAAATAACTTTTTTACTTTTTTTTAATCCCTCTTTATGAAAGTACTCTGTCACTATGATCAAGTTGAAGCCTTAGCAGATCTGGGTGGATGGTAGTGGTACCCTCTACTTTCTGTTGATACTTTTTACAAGCAGGGAAGTAAACATTATTGTATCTTGACACTTTTTCTTCCCTAGTTTGTGTAGGCGGACTGCTGATGCTGAACAAAAATAGTAGGAAACTGCATTACGTTGAAATACTTTGAATATTTTGTATAATGTCCCTCCTCCTGGTTAGAAGACAGTTCAGTTGGTAGAAAAAGGAAGTTAGTGTTATGAGCACTGATAGTTGATGATAAAATCAAACAAATGCAAATATTTTTTCAGCTCAAATACCAGGTGATTAAAATATGTAACTTTACCTTCTAATTTCAGAATACACATCGTACAGGTTCAAAGGCATGCAGAGATCTAAAGATTTTTTGAACCAGCATTTTTCTGCTCTTAAGTTTCTTTCTCAAAGGAAGAATCATAAAAGCATAAATGTGCATTTACATGCACTGTTAATAGGTTACATTCTGCTAGCTCTTCAAGTTAAGTCTTTTCTCAAAACCAATTTGTTATCCCTGTTAGTAATTGTCTGTGACAATACCTCAACTGTGGTGGATGTGGAAGAGCAGCACAGATAAGCTTTTCTGGTTATAAATATTTGGGGCTAAAGTTAGCTGCCTAAAAGTAGTCAGCGCAGTACATGCCTCATGCTCCATGGAATGAAGCCCAGAGGATAATGCACTGAGGGTATTACTGCAGTTATGTGGAGAGAATCAAGTGCTCCAGAAGGACGGCCCAAAAAAATGGCAAGCTGAGCAAGAAACACATCTACTACTAGATGGGAGGAAAAATTGCTAGCTAAGCATAACTATGCCTAAAATGCCATCCCTGCTTAAAAGTATAAGTGCCTGAATCACTGGGGTTTTTTTGGAATCCATGCCCTGGACCCTGTTTCCATTGTTATTTAAGAGAAGAAAATATGGATCACTATTTTATTCTTAAAACAAAGTAAGGAATAATTAATATAATAGGGCTCATTACTTGCTCAGAAGCCTGTATACTAGAGTAATTTCAAGATTTGGCAGACGGAAAGCACGTTTATTATTATTTTAAAATTGTCATTTTCACTTAAGCATCCAAAGTGTCTTTTAAGATCTTTGCCTTCCCATTTTTCATTATAATGCACTTTACATTTTTCTTGCTTTTGTTGTGGTTCTGTCTCTAAGTGTGTACTGTTCACTGGTGTGTGTACTGTTTGCCCTGTGTGTTTTGTGATAACTCAAGCATAGTGCATGGAATTGTGCTAACCTAGTTTGCAAAATGTTTGTGTGTGCCATAGTTATGTTGCTTGTCATAGTAGCTGTTCTAATTGTTAATCATCATTGTCTGTTTTTAATGTTATAAAGATTATGAGGAAAAACATCAAACCCCACCTGTTAATGGGCGAAAAGGCAAGTTGATGATGATATTGCTAGTGAATTGTGGGTGTTTGAGAAATACTTACTTTTTGCTGCATGTGTGTGTGTTGCTTAGTTCTATTAGTTCAAAATTAGTAAGTTCATGTATGTTCAATTTTAATGTGACGTTTTTACTTCTTGCTCTTCAAATAATTATTTTCAACTATGGTTTTAAAAATCTTTCTTGGAATCAAAATCTCCACTTTTTTTTTTCAGATTAATTATGTAAATAATGTACATGATCATGTTGCATGTTTAGAACAAGTGGGATAGTTTTTGTACTTTTTCTCATTTGGAAATTCCCAGTCTGCGTTGCTCTAGGAGACCAAGTACATTTTGCAGACATCTACAAATTGTCTGCATTGTCTTCCACGTTTTACCAGGTCTATATATTTTTATGTGACTTAGCTATATATTTTAGAAGTTTGGCACATTTTTGCTAGTCATAGGAAAGCTGGACCATTTTAATTAGCATATACTGGTAGAGAAAAGCTTATGTTATTAGCAATCATCTCTATTGTCTAGTTCTTATTTTTGTTAGATATTCTCTTCTATTTCAAATGCTGTATAAATAAGCTTAATTCAAAGCACTGAAATGTTAACATGGAGATTTAGATTTATTATCTGAAAATAGAACAAGAATGTTGCAATGAACAGCCACAGCTTCCTTTGAAGTTATGTCTGAGTTTATGCTTCTAAATTGCTTTGATAATTCTGAAGTAATATTATTTTTCCATGTGCTTCTAAAGCCATATTACATTTAGTTTTTGTCTCATCAGTATCTTTTGTCAGCGAATGAAATATCATATAGATAGTGCCTTGGCCTTATTAAAATTTGGATATTCGCTCTTAGACTTCCATCTCTACCGGAAGGCCACGTGGGGGATAGCCCCAGTTACCCTATTATGGGCCGTTCCTGTCTTTCTCTTCCCTAGAATAACTTTGCAGGGGGAATACAGGTATCAGGAGAGCGGGGATTCAGCTTTGCCTTTGCTGGTTCATTGTGTTGGAGGGAAAACCACACCATTTCTAATACACAGCTTATTATCCAGTGTAGACAGACTGAATGAGGTGCCTTTGCAGAGGAGGTGCCGTGCCGGCAGCCTGGCAGAGCGATGCAGTCACCTCCTTTACTCTGTGTCTATGCCACCATAGTCCAGAGTGAATGCAAATGCTGGAAGTCTGCTGCTGTAACTTTAATGCATGCTAATGACCAGATAACTCAGTGCTTTATACTTTTAAGATCTGAATTCCAATGCTGGTAAAGTTGGAGGCTTTTGCCACTGACTTGACGAGGCTGATAAACCAATGATCAGTGATTAAGTCAGGCTAAAGCTGTTCTCATTCTCAGTTTATTTTCCAATTTTTTAACAAAACCAGTTTTTTTATACTTAATTATAGAACCTGGAAGATGTACTTTGCAAAATAAATACTACTAACCTGAATTTAACATAGTTTGTTTTCATGTATTTATTAATTTCTCTAAGGAGTCCATTTTGTGTTTTAGAAGGTTCTTCTGCAGAGCAATTTTACTCCAAAAGAATGGTAATTTTCAAATATTTATTGCTGAAACCATTATCCTTTTCAGTTTTTCTTCAGGTCTTTTGGATTTCTCTATCATGTATTTTGTATGACACCTTTTGATCATTTGGGTTTGTGAGAAAAGGCTCCTGGTAATTCTATCCTTTACTGTCCTAATTTAGGGTGCATAAAAGATGATATAGTTGCAGAATTTTAAGCTTTTCAGGTTATCAGTTCCCTTGCTCATTAGAATATTTTAAATAATTACACAACAGCTTTGTCTATACTCTGGGAATCAGGAATGCTTTCCAATTCTCGTCTCTTAGGATGAGAAGTGTCTGGAGCCTATTTGTATCTTGAATCTTTAATGAAGACAAGACCCAAGTCACTGAGTCCTCCCTTTTCTATACACTCTGGGTTCTGCATGCATGGGAGCCCCACCACCCCCTGAGCAGTCTGGATGCCTAGAGATTAGATTTGAAAATGTGCTGTATTCCATGCTTGCTGCACAGTTTAGACGAAATCTAAAGAGTTTACATGACTGAAGTGCAAACTAGGCAGAAAAAAGGGATCCCAGTCAAAGAAGTGATGACAGGCGGACCTGCTTAACTGACTTGTAGAAATAGTGTATACATATACATTTTTGAAAAACAAACATGTGGCTGTCATGCCAAAGGGAATCTTATCCTGCTAGCTGACCTGAGCATCTTCTTCCATCTAAGACCATTTGGGATTCCTGGAAATGGGGCCTACGTTTTGCCTGAACTACTAAACATGACTGCCATGAGTCTCTTGTGTAATCCCTATTCCCCTGGCCCACTGACTCGAGACTTTGCTAAAAAACCATGTCAGCTTCTGAACTTTGTGTGGAAAATGACACTGAATGTATGTTTTCTGTATGCTGTGACAATACTTAACAAATTCATATGTGTTATGAGTACCTAGAGTAATACTGCATTGTATTTAAATTCTAGCTGAAGCAAAGTAAGGTTTAAGGAAGGTGTAGACCTGTTGAGAGTGTGGCAGTTGTGGGCAGGCACATAACTGCAATCCGTACACTGGGAAATTAGTGAAATAAAAAACCCCACAACTCAACAATAGAAAACAGCAGAAGTCAAATACCCATGAGATGCAAATTCTCCAAACTGAAGAATCTACATTCTGCTGAAATTCCTTATTCCTTTACAAATTTAGCTCTAAAACTACCAGGGAAATATGGCAGATGAGAAGAAGTCTACCTACTAACTTGCCCATAAATAGCTTCAAATTTGACTTATTTATACAAAATGTGAGGTGGCATCTTTCAAAACTACATCACACTATGAAGTAGCATTGCTAAGACTCGTATGTGACAATGTGATGTTGTTTGTCTGCTAGTCAAACACAGCTTGTCTAGTTGCTAATCTAAAATTTTAAAATTTTATAAGTAATGCTGAAATGTAGCACAGTTTGGGGTTTTCTTTTGCTGTGGACAGCATTTGCATGTAAAGATGCATGTAAAATTTGCATGTAAATTTGAACAATGAGAAAACTTACATGGTATTAATTAGAACAATTAATTGATGTTCTGGAGAACCTAGAGCTTTCTGAAGAAACAAATCTGTATTTTTCATCTTCTGTAAGCCATTTATTGCATTTTATTTATTGGTTGGTATTAGTGCTTAAAACTACTGGCTTATTTTCAGAACCATTTTTTTCAACTGAATACTTATTTAACATTTTAGAATTGTGCCATAAACTTCAATCTTCACTGCACTTAAAAAGGGTAGAACACCTGTGATTGCTTGCAGAGCTTTTTTGTGCATGTGAGAGAGAGAGATGTATGGTCTTATAATAATAAATTACCTTTCTGCATAGAAAAAATGTGAAGACTTGCTATAAGATTGCACCTTTTTTACTAAAGACTAAAAATAACCTTGAAAAAAAACCACTATACCAAGCTAAACCTTACTTCCTGCATTCTGCAGGGTGGATTTGTAGGCTGTTCACATTTCCTTGCATGCACAGAGAATCTCTGACACCCATGTAATGGGAATGCAAACTGAGCAGAGACTATGGAAGGGAGGTGCAGAGCGGAAGGTTGCATTTTGCTCCACATTTATGTTGGCCATTACTTGTAATTTGCCTTATTTAATTGATTCATCATTGGCCTCTGCAGATTCTGCACTTGCTTTATGTTTACCTTTCATATCAGTATGAGGATAGCCATACCATGTCTGACTAAAATCTGTCTAGCCCAGTGTCTGGTCCTCAGCAGACCAGGTGTGGATGCTGGGGAAAGGAATATAAGCAGAACAAGTGTGTAGTAGTGTTTATCCAGGATGCTGGATCTCTAGTCTCCTATGACTTGTGCCTCAGGAGCCTGCAGAAACATCAATGGTATCTTTACCTGGTGTCTTCATCTCCCTCGTAGGGTCTGTGCACCCCTTCTCTAGCCTTAAATCAGTCCTGCCAACATAAACCTGCAGTGCTTATCCAAACAGATGACTCTTTTTCCAAGATATTAAAAATCTGCCTATTCATAACAGGCCAGCTGTATTGCATTCCTTTCTAACGTGTTTCAGGCATATAACCAGAAGAGGGAGCAAAACTGCCATATTTTAAAACATGTAAGAAGCTATGAAACAAACAAACAAATCCTCCCCCTGCCCCAAACAGTCCTGGAAAAAAAGCCTTGACAGTGGCTTAAAACCAATATATTTCCTTTGTGATATTTAAATATAATTTATTAAATATTAATATACATATATTTAATGTACCATTAACTGACTGTATTTTTTCTTCTGACTATTCTCGTGCATTTAAGTTTCTCCTCATGTTTTACAACTCTACTAGTGTTATAAAAGTGGTGACGTGATACTTTGATTTTTAGCTAAAGGTGGCCTGTGACGTTGCTAATTGATCTTGCAACAAGTACTCTCTGTGACCTTGCTTGAGGACATCTACAGTTTTCTTTAAAATAAGCGATAGAAGATTCAAATCAATTTATTCCCCATATAGAGGGATCCACTAGTAAAACATTTTAAAAATCAGTTTAGAACCAAATCAATGGGATTTGCAGCTAGGGAATATGACGAGAAGAGACTGCTACCAGACTAGGCTTGCTAAGTGCTTTACAGATACAAATAATTAATGTAGCCTTAAACTCTATTTGAAGAAATAATTTCTGGAGTAAAGGAATAACCTACAGTGCGCTATCATTTTTGTCACACTAGTAATGATAGTATTAAATGTAGATATGTGGCAATATTTTTTATTGCTTACCTAATGACTTCAATTAAAGTTCTTTTAATGTATTCCCACTGCAGCCCCAGGGGATGAAGCCCAGGGCTGGTTTTTTTTCAGAATATGTAGTTCAGTAAGGAAGATTAAATCAAAATAATAAATAATTAAGATATGTCAGAATTTTTATTGGCATGCTGTATTAGTTAAACCCACGATATAAGTAATGCTTACATAGCCATTTATGAACAACAATTTATTTATTTAAAAATGTGATTAACATGTCCCAGCATTCATTTGTTGATTTGGCACAAATTTGCAAATTGCTTTCATGTGAAGGTGTGTGCGTGTGGGTGTATGAGCACCGTCTGGCTCATAAAACGCACAGGGGAGATGTGCTGGCCCTGCCTCTGTACTGTCCACACTATACCAGCATTTAGGACAATGCTCTAAGGTGCAAGACCCAAATTAATTTCACTCTTTGGAGAAAAAACAGATCATCATGTCTCAGATGAATGCCTTGAACTCTAATGCATAGAATCATTCTTTAAAATATTCTTCCAGTGTATGGAGGGAAAAACGTAGATGAGCTGTTACCATGTCAAAAGCTAAAAACTGGTGTCCTCAGATTCCCTGTAGAATGTTACCTGGAGAATCAGGAGGTCTTGCTCTAAATTTGTCCGAAAAAGACTGTGTGTGGTGTTACTTGTCTCCAGATAATGGATGAGTCTAGTTGCTGTTACAGCAAGGTAGGGGAACATCAGCCCCATTTTACTAAGGCAGCAGTAGGTTTCTCTGATGTAGGAGCAGCAGCAATTTGGCATAAAGCCTTCACTGCTGACTTTGTGTCACTTGGAGCTGGCCTTGATGCCATTAGCAGCATGCTGGTGGTGCAAGGTGGGCCTGGATTCATTCCAGGTACAATGTGGTACATCTGGGAAGATTCACGTATCTTGACTTGAAGCCATTTGCTTTCCTTTCGTAGAGGTTTGACACAAGTGGGAATATTTCTGTCACTGTGAACTCTTGAGGCTAATGGGGTCTTTTTAGTTTTTCTTAGGGACTTTGTTTTGTAAATTAAAACTAGTGTATCATTAATTTAGCCTTTTCTGTGTCTTTAATTAATTCTTCTTCTAATAGTCTTAATGCATGAGTTAAAGATCTTGAGAATCTTGTTCAAAACATAGTTTCTCAGCTTTTGACAGTTTATGCCATAGTTCTAATGGCTTGTTATTGTGCTGCTTTGTGTTTAAGAAACACTGGCCAAATCCATTTTTGACTCATTTTTACAGTAGTTATCACCATGTATTATTAAGAACATAATTCCTTTCTAAGCATTCATCTTATAAAATTAAAAATAGAAAGAAGTTCTGAGGCTTTTTCATTTGCAGGAAAAGACGACTAAATTAAGTATGTCCTAATGAAAAAGTGAAGACTTTATGATAACCTAATTAAAAGTCTAAAACTAGAAATGCACTGATAAAAATTGGTTCACAGAAATTTTAGCTGCTGAAAAGAATATAAAAGCTGAGTCGATTTAATAAAAAAGAGACAAATTCAAGTAAAAGAGAAAGTATATAAAAATGTTTGAAGCAAAGGCCAATAATGAAAAGAGCTATTACTGTCTCTCGTGTGGATAAAAGAAAGGGAGGGGGTGGTATTTGCATAAGAAAACTCCTCATCATTAGCATCTGGTATTTTGCTGCATTGTCTTGTACTTCTGCAGTTTTCTGCATCTTTCCAGTTCAACTGCAACATTCCTGATACTAATTTGGCATGTTTAGAAATTCAAAAAAGCTGGAGATAGGCAACTATTCTTCTCATATGTTATGTCCATATTTTAAATATTTTTCATATTTAATATTCTAAACAAAAATGTAAGAAATGCTGAGGTTGTACTTAACATGGGATATACTGGAGTGCACCCCCCTCTCCCAGGCAGCACAAGTGAGTATCATTCTCAAGAAGGGATGGCACACAACCAAGTGTCGTCCTGACATGCAGCGGGGAGAGCCCACCTACATAACTCACTGTGGTGGGCAGTGTCCAGGGTGTAGATTCAACAACCACATCTAATGAAACAACTACATCTAAAGATTGTACCTTTCGTACTGATGGGAAAAATCTGGATCAGTGCGCCTGTCAAATCCTGCTAGCCCCAAAGGGGCATCAGATAACTGAACTATTCTGAGTCGAGAATCTCATATTTTAGATAATCTACATGAGGTCTTTCTGTATAGATATTCAATAATTACACACTTTTCTTTATACATATTTCTGATTATCACAACAGAAGACAAATTGAAGTTAATTTGTATGGGAAGTGACAGTGGTAAGAGGTGAATGATGAATTAGAAAACTATATGGTTTCTTTCCAGATATTTACAGTATTAAGAAAAGTTAGCTTTGGTTAAAACAACAAGGGGTTAGATGGTGGCCCTTTGCCTTGGGGGAAAAAAAGAGATTTTAGAGACTATAATGCATATTATCTAACCAGAGAGGATGTGTGCAGCACTGACATTTAGCATGTTGCCTATTCATCAACATCTCTTACGAGTTCCCAAAAAGAGAGCTCTTATTTAACAACATATTTTCTTAGGTTTATAAAGCATGGAGTTGGAAACTGAACTAGAAAATGGTGAAGAAAAGGTTAAATGTTGAAGTAAATCTAATGGATATATCTAGTTTTATTTCTCAGTTGACATAATAGCCATGACTAGCCAAACTCTTGCTATCTTTCGTCTAGAAAAAAGATGGCTGAGGGAAGACCTTATCAATGCTTATAAATACTTGAAGGGTGGGTGTCAGGAGGATGGGGCCAGGCTCTTTTCAGTGATGCCCAGTGACAGGACAAGAAATAATGGGCACAAACTTGAGTATAGGAAGTCCCACCTGAACATGAGGAGGAACTTCTTTCCCTTGAGGGTGGCAGAGCACTGGCACAGGCTACCCAGGGAGGTGGTGGACTCTCCGTCTCTGGAGACATTCAGAACCCACCTGGACACGTTCCTGTGCAACCTACTCTCTAGAGGTCCCTTCCAACCCTATGATTCTATGTTCTAGAAGTCAGTGAAGCTTTTCACCTCCAATCTGCATATACTCCATTTAAGAGTTGTACTTAGCTGCTGATAAAATTAAGCCACCATTTGAATTTAATGGTGACATGCTGTAAGAATAGCTAAAGCTATAGAAGGGCAGTCCTTGGAACCTTTTCTGAAGGTATTTGCATGCTTATACTATCACTTTTAGTATAAACATGATAAAGTAGCCTGTATTGCTTTTTATGATAGGTTTTTTGTTTGTTTGGGTTTTTTCTTTTTTAAGGTTAACACATGGCAAAAATATTTATTCAAAGAGTTATATTATTATTTTATATTTATTTCATCATGCTTGTCAATTCAACTGTTATTATAGAAGCACTTTTAGAGTGCTTCCAAGTGGGTTAACTCTTTTCTAGATACTTAGCTCTCAAAAATTAGCAAGGCTTAGGAAAGCTTTTCTTTGGTAGGGACTATGGTATGATAAGTGATTTTGGTGACTGAGCAAACTACAGTTTTTAGGTTCAGAACTGAATCATGAATTCTGAGGAAGAACTCTGTCCAAGAATGTCCTGTATTCTAAAACTGCCATAAAGCTTGTGTGGAAATCACTCTGGGCCTCCTGATATTCTTCAGTATTCAGACTATTTGTTGTATATACTGACAAAATCCTGTGTTTGAGATTATTCTCTGCCTACTTTTTATCTTATTCTTAAGTATCTCCACTATTTGACCTAAATGATTGTCTAATGTTGGTTTTTTTTTTTCCCTAGCAGTGACTATTCCTTAAATTCAAAGGTAGTTTTACTAAGGACATTGAATTTTTTGTGTGTGTTAGTTAAGAAGACACTTTTGGACTCATCCAAGAAAAAGAAAGCGTAGATGGCATCCGTAAATATTTTATTGCTAATTGTGTATTTTCTTAGAGAAGAAGAAAGAATCACATTTTTATTAGGAAGAAATATAATAAGATTTAATTTCCACAGTTTGGAAACAGAGTGTTCCTTTTGAATTTTCTTATTTAGTACTTGCTACACATGATACTTGAAAGATGACAGTTTCTGTGTCAGCATGCGTATCTGTGATGTCATGAAATCATTGTACTGACAATTTTATTGATGTATTACTTGAAGCCTACAACTCCATAATTTTCAAAAATGAAAGCCACCTTTTATAGGATAGCAGCCTATCACAACAGCCACAGATAAGAAGGGTGCAGGATGTCTACAGATATCATTTTTACATGTTTACATTTTGAGTGCCAGATATCCATCAGTCTCATTTAAAACGAAAAAAAAAAAAATTTGTAGGGTAATATCACTTTATGTCTATTTATTTTGAATTTATAAGATTGAAAATGTATTCCATATCTGTCATGTTCTTCTCCATCACTGGCCGTGCCTGTGATCATAAAAACTATTATATACGTATTATGGCTGTGAGGAACTTTGTGCTTTGCAGGATCAGCAAAAGAAGCAGATTCTTAACAGCCCAAAGCAAAAAAGGAGTTTAGGGTATTGAATCTTTCTAGTTAATTGGTCTAGATTTGATTTTGGCATGCGATAACCAAAAGGTTTGAAGCCTATAGTATAATACTAACCACTGATTTTAATTGTCAGAAGATGGAGAATTAAAGTGTAGACCAAAAATAACTGACAGCCTTGAAAAGACTGACATGTTGCAAATCTAGAGAAAGCAGTTGCTGTCTGGAGGAGACTGTATGTGCTCCTATTTGTACCTCTTGCTCTGAGCGATTAGGTCAGAAATGCTTGTTTCACAGCATGGGATCCATAATTAGCAAGAGAGTTTTTATTGAGTAACTTAATCTGCCTAAAATAAAAACTGAATTTTAATCATATCCCAGATTTAGAAAGCAAATCCAACTTAGTTTGGGTTTAACATCTCGTTGTTAAAAATACTTTGTCAAATCAAAGTAAACATACATGAATGGTGGTTCAGTTTTGGTGTCTGTGTTTGTGTTGTTTTGGTTTTTTTTTTTAATTATAACTTTGCAAAGACTTTTTTAACAACATATTTTTAACTTCCTTTTTAATTCACAGAAATTCACAGATATTACAAGAAGTTACAGATTATACGTACTGACTTTTAAAAATGGAAGAAATTATTGTGCAGATAACTTCCTGGGTTTTTATTCGAATTGTTAAATATCGAAGAAAGCAGAATATTTGACAAATTGCATAGATACTAGCTTTTGTATAGTATGTCTTGTTCCATGTTTAAGATGTTTTCTAATTTTCTCCACCACAGGCCACTAAATTAAAGAACTAATCTAAATTTTTGCCATGTTGATAGTAATACATTTGTTTAGATCAAGTTGTCCCAAATGATATTAGGTGTCTTACAATATAAGCTACATAATATTTCTGATTTTTTTTGGTTTATGCTAGAAGTTACATGGGAGGACCAGCAGAAAAAGGTGAATGGTACAATAACTGATGACAAACCATTGCCGAAAAAGAAACACCATTCTGAGACAGGTTTGTCAGGGTTTGAAAAACCACATGAAAGCATGAGACTATAAAAACACATTTCATGCTTTTGTAATGCGTGTGTGCTTGATGTACCTTATTTTTTTCACTTTGGTGTGAAATTTTTAGTATGTAGAGACTATTTAGATTACATAGCTCTGTTTTAGAATAGCCAAAATAGATTTGCTTTTGTAAACAATTGTGTTAGAATGCACATGCATTAGAAAAGAAGTGTTCTGGCAAAATATTAGACTTGGCTTGCTTTTTAGTTTTGAATTTTGTTATGATTTATCTATGTNGTCTAAATCGGCCATTTGTGAAAAATCCTAAATCAAGGTCCATGACAGTACGTCTCCGGGAATTCTCCCAGGTATCTCCAGGTGTGTGTTGGCCTCATGTCATTCCCAGGTAGCAGCACGATTCCTCCCAGTTATTCCTACCCAAGGAGTTTTGTTGATGTTAGAGGCAAGTCCACTCACGTTAACTCCATCGAACTCTTCCCAGGCATTTCCAGGGACATTTTGGTTTCTTCTGGAGAGAGGTGAATGAAGAGCACACTGTACTCCAGCACAGAACAGCACAGTACTGACTGCTCACGCTTCCCCATGAGACAACTGTACTCCATGCTGGTGGCAGAGCTGTGGTGCTGCAGCCCAAATGTCCACTGCCAGGAAGAGCTGTAGGGCTATTGCTTGTCACAGAACTGTGACATTTTTGTCATGGAGAGGAGAGGAGAGGAGAGGAGAGGAGAAAGAAATCTTTAAATTGCAGATTTCATCCTGTATTTAAAGGTTGATCTTCATCTGCTCAAGTGAATGGGAGTTTTTCCATTACAAGAATACTGAGGTTCAGTTTTGGTCTACAAATATCTCTCAATTGGGCACACCAGTTATCTCACTTACACTAATAACAATACTTTTCCCAATCACACAAGTTAAAGTTTACAAAATTGGCCAATTGTGCCACCTCTGAGTTTAAGGCTCACCTACATGCTGATTATTTCCATGTTTTCTGTTGAAGGTCAACTATAGTAGAGGTGAAAGTGCAAGACTCAAAACTGAAAAAGAGCAGCAAAATCTGGATTGACTGTAACCTAGGATTTAGGGAAACTAGCAGCAAAAGGCCAGACCTGCAGTTGCATTTCCTGTTCCCTTAATTTATAATGCATTTGAGGAAGTTACAGCACAAAACAAGTACTTCTCATAAGACTCAGGATTAGAATAAAGTGTATCTTCTTTTCCAACTGAGAGTTTTAACTATTGCATGACAGATTCAAAATACAAGGTCTACAGATCTTCACTGTTACCATTCCAGGGCAAGTTCTGCAGACTAATGCCTCTGCCCAGACTTTTCCCTTACATAGTAGCTAGGTAAGAACATTATCTCCACCTCCCAAATGCAGTGGGCTTGGGACTGTGATCTAGGCACATGGCATATTCATATTTATTAGGAATATTTGTTTAGAAATTTTAGGATTTTTCTTTTAAATGGCAGCCATATTTTGTTATATGCCTGCTCTTGGAGCATTCTAGATTTTGGAACATTAGTGAAATCTTGTAAGACAAAAATCCCAGAAGAACAGACATCAGAAAAAANGCAAAGACTTTTTTAACAACATATTTTTAACTTCCTTTTTAATTCACAGAAATTCACAGATATTACAAGAAGTTACAGATTATACGTACTGACTTTTAAAAATGGAAGAAATTATTGTGCAGATAACTTCCTGGGTTTTTATTCGAATTGTTAAATATCGAAGAAAGCAGAATATTTGACAAATTGCATAGATACTAGCTTTTGTATAGTATGTCTTGTTCCATGTTTAAGATGTTTTCTAATTTTCTCCACCACAGGCCACTAAATTAAAGAACTAATCTAAATTTTTGCCATGTTGATAGTAATACATTTGTTTAGATCAAGTTGTCCCAAATGATATTAGGTGTCTTACAATATAAGCTACATAATATTTCTGATTTTTTTTGGTTTATGCTAGAAGTTACATGGGAGGACCAGCAGAAAAAGGTGAATGGTACAATAACTGATGACAAACCATTGCCGAAAAAGAAACACCATTCTGAGACAGGTTTGTCAGGGTTTGAAAAACCACATGAAAGCATGAGACTATAAAAACACATTTCATGCTTTTGTAATGCGTGTGTGCTTGATGTACCTTATTTTTTTCACTTTGGTGTGAAATTTTTAGTATGTAGAGACTATTTAGATTACATAGCTCTGTTTTAGAATAGCCAAAATAGATTTGCTTTTGTAAACAATTGTGTTAGAATGCACATGCATTAGAAAAGAAGTGTTCTGGCAAAATATTAGACTTGGCTTGCTTTTTAGTTTTGAATTTTGTTATGATTTATCTATGTGTGAATCCAAGTATGAGTTACGCTGATTTCTATTTAGATGACCACACCAAGGTATCTGTTGCATGTATGGTGGGAAAGTAATCTTCTAAAGCCTTGAATCTGAAACCTTCTTGCACCATCACAAACGGAAGAAATAATGATCCAATGCAATTATTTATGCAAGCTACATTTTACATCTCCATGTGGCTTGAGTTCTCAAATCTAAGAGAGCTCTTCCTTCCTTCTTACTGTGCATGAGTGGATTTCTTCTGAAACTAGAAACTATCACAAAGTTTCTTCCACCCCAAACATAAGGTGCAGTTCTTCAGCTCTGTCTTTGTTCCTACAAATGCATAGTAATAAAAAGTAAACCTATTACTAATAATGATAATAATTATTATAATAATTATATCGTTGTCTCCTCTGAAACAGACAATAAAAGATCCTAATCACATTAATTTACGCCCTTGCAAAAGGCACTGTGATATTATGGTGATAAGCTCGCTGNAAAGACTGCTGTGCTGCTGCCACCTCTTCCCCCGCTGTCTCAGTTGCTCCACACAACCTTTCAGTCCTGTGTTAGTCTGGCATTTAAACACAAGTGGCAAATTTTTGGAGAGCAAGTTCATGATGGGTCATACTTATGTCTGTATTCAATTATCAGTTGCAACTACCAGCCAAAATTACCAGTCCTGGCACTGAACCTGTGGGAGAATACTGATGATGCTCTGCTGAGAGGCTACACTGGAAGTGTGAGTCAGGACTGATGCAAACAAGCTGAGAAGGCTGATGAGAAATGAGGTTGAGATCAGCATTCTTCATCTGTAAAACAATGATGTACACTTTCCTACATGTTAGGCTACCAGAAACTTATCTTCCACCATCAGTGGAAGCAGTGATCAATGGAAAGAGGAGAAGCACATAGCCTGGTACTTTTTCCGTCACTTATTTCCTTTCTTTCTTTACTTGTTCTATCCAGAATCCCTTTTTCCAGCTTTATTTGGCCTTATTCTCTCTCACATTCATCACCACTATACTCAGAACATAAAAAAAAAAAAAAAAAAAAAAAGAAGACATTAAAAAGTTGTCACTTTAGATGTGTTTTGTATCTTAAAACAATATTTATCTGTTTGTTACCTGTTTTTCCCTCTGGAACAGTACCACTGTTCTCCAGTGCTGCAGGGAATACACAGAATTGGTTTGGAAAGCCACGGTAACAATTGCCAAAGTCTAGAATAGATACGAAGTTGAGTAAAAATTGTGTTCTGCACTCTACAGTCCTAGGTCTTTCCATGAGGGCTGATGCCTGATAAGAGCATAAATTCTGCTCTGATTTACATTATCAGTAATGTCTTCCATGGTAAGTTCACATGGTACAATGACATGTGAGACAGAAATGTCTGAGGTGGTTCTGAACACTCTATAATGGGCACCAAATAGTGCATACCTATATTGCTAGGTTGTTTTTGCAAACTGATTCTCTCTGTTTGTCAAAAAGCCCTATGTACTAAAGTGGTGGAAGTGGAGGATCACCAGCGAAAGAAATCATTCAGCTTCCAGGATTTGCATTATCTGCTATGCGTTGCACGCTACTGTCCTCTATAGACATCCTTAGGTCATTCTCAAGGCATATCAATCTGGAAGGAGATGCCATAATACTGTACTCACCCCTGGATGTTGAGATATTGTATCTATGATCATGATCAACCAGTGATGTAGCCTGACAGATTCTACTTAAGCAAACTTTTGAGTTCCTTGAGGCTTTCCAACATGGGATTTACCCTCTGCACAGGACTGTGCTTTCTTTCATGTGAGAATGCTTTAAATGTTCTGTTTGCACAGAAAATAGCAAGGTGATACTAATACAACTTAGTGCCTGGCTGCAGCTGGCAATCTGCAGAGAGAAGCAAGGAGGAATATGGGCACCTCATATTGTTCTTGCCCTGTTTTGATTACCTTTTCATACAAAAATTTTTCTTCTATAGCCTGTTATGGAAACTTGTCCTGGTTTTAGGTTCAGTTTGTCTGTTAAGAATTTAACCTAACCAGTCACATGGAAATAGCCATGGCAGTATTATAGCTAAGGAAATCTGTGGGGAAAAATAGATATTGATTACATAAATACCTTAAGTGAAGAACTAAGACTGCGAGCAAATTGTGGGTAAAAAAATAAATAGATAATAAAAATAATTCCAAATAACAGAAAAA
>VXBO01004733.1:0-44121 GCA_013400135.1 Rhinoptilus africanus
TCCCCCGGGCTAGAGGGGGGCGCCGAGCCTCTGTCTCCCCATCTCCGCCCCGGGGGCTTGTTTTCCACAGGCAGCGGCCAGGGTGGTCGCCTCTGCTGGGTTTCGCTCCCCGGCTCGGCACGGCCTCTGCCGGAAAGCCCCCGCGCCATCCCTGTGGAAGGCTTGGCTTCTGGCATGGAGGAGGGAAGTAAAGTGGTTGTCTTCTTCGCTAGTGATAAGTAGTGGCGTCTTTCATGTGGCACCTTCGGGGTTCGGTTTAGGCTGGGAGCATCCTCGGATGTTGATGGAGCCGGCCTCAGTGGCTGCTGGGTTGACTAGAAGGAAAACTGCAAGTTTGGTGGCCTTTTTGAAGACAGTCTTTCCAAGTACAAGTGTTGGGAACTGGAGGAACTTCCTTCCAGCCTGCCTGATATACCAGAAGGGTCAGACTGGCCTGCAGCCCGCCTTTGCCAGCTACATCGGTAGTCTGCCCAGGAGGACATGCAGGGGGCCTGGCTGGTCTTCTGCAGCCTCTCACTGTGCAAGGTCTCCCATAGAAAGCGTCACGCTACATTTTGTGCTTGTTCTCAATCTGTATTGACTTCCCAAAGACATGCCAGAATTACTAGTAGAAAGGAAAACTGTAAATTCTCAGCTCTTCCTTGCATTTTTTTTCTGATACAAAAAAAATCAGCTCGGTTTCCATTCATTGGCTTATGCAGTAGTCATGCATCCAGGTTAAAGACTGACAAACACATGTTGAACCTGCTGCACAGAGAATGAAACCATTGTGTATGTAATATTAATTGCTGTAAATATCAAATACTGTAGGGTGTTGAGTGTGGTTACGTATGAGTGTCTTATGCTGGGATTTAAAACAGTTTCAAAATCACATAATTATTTCTGCGGAGTGATGCTTTATGTACCACTGTATGTAGTTTAGGTGCAGATAAAACAAAGCTCCACCAACAGAACTAATAAAACGAGCCTCGTATGTGGTACATATTTTGTATGCATTGCTCTGAAGAAATTCTGCAAGCTTCTAATGCAGTACTTTAATGTGGCAAAGCTATATAAAATTGAAATTGGGAGAAACAGGTTCTTGGTATCTGCTGGAAAAGAACAGCAGAGTTGAAAAGATCACTGCAATACCGATGCTGTGGATTTCTGCTGCGCAACTAATGAGAGGAGGATTTTTGACTGATTCCAGGAAAATCTCTGCCATGCTTACTTGGGCACAGAAGGTCTTTTACGTCAGCCTTATTCAAAACACTATGGTGGCAAAAGTAACCGAATCTGTAATTTGCAGTGTTTTGTTGCCCACGGATTTATTAATTTCATGGTTTCTTCCCAACATACATTCTCGGTTACTGCTGCAGGTGTGAATTTTGAGCAATAGCGGCAGCCAGCCGCTGCTGTCTCGGCAATGTGGAAGTACTGTGTTATTCAGCACATTTTTTACTAGAGGGCAGCAGAGCCTCAGTGAATTCGCTGAAGATCATTTTGGATTGATTTTACCAGATTTTAAAGAGAGCGTTGGTAATATTTAGAAATCAATACATTTGTGTGTGACAGCTCTATTTTTTAAAATTTTTTTTACACCACTATCCTGTGCAGGATTAGCGACTAGCCAGTTTGTGAAGGCAAGGTTAGTACTTCTGCAGACAGTCGGAGCATGAGATTCTTGGGCAGACAATATGAATTATTAGCCTGTGTCTGTAATACCTTCCGGGTATGTAACATGCTCAGAACACACATGCACGCACACACACACGCACTCCCCTGACAATCTCTGTCAGCCCAGCTCCAGCTCCTAACCATTTTGTAACCTGCGATACAATCATGAGAGGTATCACTAGAAATATTTGGAATCTGGGGAGGAGGTTTACAGTTTGCTGCCAAGGTGCTAACAGAGGATACAGCATCTTTGCAGCAGTTGATTTAATAGTTCTCTGGTTGAGTTAAATTGGGTTCAATACCCAGCCTTCAAACACCCATGTGCTTAAATCTGTTAATTTGCAATTGCAAATAGACCTCGTTAGTTCAATAGTTACCCCATTGTTGATTTCAGTGGGAAAGCTCACAGTAATAAAAGGTGTGCATGTTTTTAAGTATTCTGAAAAATTAAGTTTTGCTTCCTAGCAAAACTGATCTGTAATTGATTACAGTTATAGAAAAAGTCTTTCTTTAGAGTTGCTGAGGCAAATTCACTGGCTCCTTAGAATCTTGATAGCCGTTCCCCTCAGTACACATATGTTATCCCAATTTCACGTAATTCTTTGCTGGCAATGCAAGACTGTTAGGACTTGCTGTTCCAAAGCCTTTATTGTACTGTATGGATGGGTCCTGGCCTTAATCATATCTCATAGAATGCAAATCCTGCAGACATGGGCAAGGAGCAGACTTTGGGCTGTATAAATAGTCCCAGTGTGGGGCTGGCAATCTTTCTCCCCCGACGTGTCTGAAAATTGTTTGCTACATGCCTGCCAGAAGCCTTGCCTTCCTTGTCAGATGAGAGTCGTTAGTTGGGGTCTTTCTCCTTTCTCACAGGGGAGAACATGAACAGATTACCACAAAAGATGAAGTCAAGTTCCCTGCACTTGGGGAAACCGCAGGCATCAGCACTCTCAATGTGCAAGAGGCAGGCCTTTCCCAGGGACAAAACACCTTTGCGAGCAGGGTGTCTCACCTGTGGGTGAACTCTTTGCCCAGTGCTTTCCCATGATGTGTGCTGTGGCTTGGCAGAGTTCACAGCTTCCTGGTCATCCCCCAAACACACCTTTGATTTTGCACTTAGGTTGGAGGCTGCTTGCGTCGCCGATCCCTGCTTTCGTAAGCGGCTGCGTCACCCAGCCTGGGCAGAGAGTTCCCAGCTCTGACCGAGTACCAGAGGAGGACAGCCCAGCACTCCCAGTCTGAGTAACCTGTAACCACCTCGCACCCCTGGAACCTGACAGCAGTGGACTGTATCGTCAGGGGCACAGCCCGTAGATGGAGGGAAGGGATTATTCCCCTTGTCCCAGCACTTGCTAGACTGCATGTGGAGTACTGCATGAAGTTTTGGCTGCCCCAATGTAAGAAGGATATGGATCAACTGAAGTGGTCCAGTGGAGAGCCACCAAGATGGTCAAGTGCTGGCACATGTGACTGTGAAAAAAGTGTCAGGGAACTGGGCTTGGTCAGCCTGGAGAAGGGAAGGCTACATGAAAAAAAGTTTCCCCATGCGGACAGGCAGGCAGTGGAGCAGGTTGCCCAGTGAGGTTGTGCAGGTTCCATCCTTGGGGGTCTTCAGGACCCAACTGCAGAAAACTCTGAGCTGCCTGGTCTGATTCCAGAGGTGGTCCTGCTTGGGGCAGGTGGTTGGACTGGAGGCCTCCCGAGCTGCCCTCTAGCCCGAGTGATTCTCCAGGAGGCTCAAGTTCTTTTACAACTGGAGGTACATGGTCGTGTCTTTTTCTGTCTGAGGCACAACCTTAAAACAAAATTTATCTGCAGATTTCAATTCTTAGCTTACAATGTATAAAAATAATTTGTACCAGTGCTTTCTAAAACACTCGTTTCACATTTTCTTTGTTCCAGAAAGCATTTACTGAATCAGTCTGATGAGTCTGTCTTACTTTAAGCACCTCCTTGTAGAGTGCTATCGCAGTCAGAACTGTCCATCCCATAACAGCTCCTCCTGGCCAAACCAAAAAGACTTAAAAGAAGTCCTGTCTCTCTCTTAGCAGGTTGCCACGCCTCTGACTACTGAATATGTTAAATAACTCAATAAATGAATGTTACAACATAGCTCTTGTTATCTGAGGTGGAGAAAACATCAGAGTACAGCAGGCTGGGAAAGTGCTCCATGATGCTAGAGACGTTTTCCACACTGTACGACTTCAGCAAAGAATATCCATTGAAAAGCGAGGTATCCAGAAAAGAAATATATGCAAGCATTTGCCTGTCTTTGTTGTGCAACGCGAGCGAGTCTTCTTTTTCGTTGTTGCTGCTGCTAGAGATGGTTACACTTTGCTCTGGAAATCGTCCCTTGACCTTATTTACCCGGAGCTTTCTAAGTCCCCAAATGGCCAAGTATTCCGTTGGGAGAGGAGTGGTGCCACAGAAGGACAGCTTCAAATCCCACACCCTTGTGAAGTTGAGGAGCATCTCCAGCAGGGAGGTGTCTGTGAACCAAATGGTTAGGTGGTTATTGTAGGTAGTTTTTTCCATGGTAGAAGGCAGCACCGTTTTGCAGTTGCACATCAAGTTTGCCAGGCAATAATCACAATCACGAATATCCACCGAGCAGCTGCAGTTGCGAATTGTGTTTTCCTTGGTGAAAATTAGCGTATGGTTCTTCTGACTTCTCACAAAACTGCCAGTGATGTGTACGCCAAGGAAGCCAGCCAAAATGAGAGCCAGCCAAAAGGAGAAAGCAGAGAAGGGTATTGGCTTCATTAGTACTGGTGCCAAGCTGCCAAGTGTCTCCTCCTTTTACTCAGTGAATTATATCACTTGGCTTTACCTACTGAGGAAAAACAAATTCTTTATTATACTAAAGACCACTTAACGGTTCATATTACTTTGCTTTTCCCACTCGTTATCTGTCTCATCTATTCAGAACCATATTGCCGTTTTGCAGGTAGCCCTGCATTAAAGGGGAAGCACAGCTACATTGATTAAGAAAAATGAATTGTGACTCATGTTTGGGATTCTTCTTTCACTCCTCTTTTGCTCTAAATGGTTTCATCTGCTTATGGGACAGCTTGGACACCCTCTTCTCTAGCCAGGCAGCTCCTCAGCCTGCCCACTGTGAAGGTGAGGGCAGGACTCCTTTTGCTCATTTCTCCTTTCTGATTTCTCTTTGTCCGCTTCCCAGCAGATAGGGGTGAGGGATGACCCTGTTCTCCACTTCACTAAGTGAGGCAGGCTGAGAAGGGCTAAAGACAAGCGTTTTGTTTTACGCCTGAATTGCTAAGTAAGGGTTGTGATAACCTTCCCTTTAAACTGCGAGTGGGATATACTGGGCAAAGGGAAAGAAAGGGTGGCTAAGGGCAGAAGCACTGCTGGATGCAGCACATATCCTGAGCTATGTGGTGTGCCAATAAAACCTGCTTTTGATGCATACAAAGATACATCTGCTCCAGCCTTAGCCTGTAAGTTTTGGGGACCAAGGACCATCTCTCACTGTGTCTCTGCACAGCAACTAGCATAGGTTAGATCCTGGCTTTGTTGGTTGCTCTCCCCTCCTTCATTTAACCTGGCAAAGCAAAGTAGCACCTCCATGCACACTTACGACAATGGAGTGAGTTTCCATGCCAGCCAGGCTCCACCTCAAATGTTTGGGAGCATGTTTGATGGGGACTTTTGGATCCTCAGCTACCAGCCCTCTGGTTTTCAGAGCAGGGCTGGATCTTTGCAGGAGCTTCTGTGTTCCCCTGGCATATTATTAGCTGATGGTACAAGCAACGATGCAGAATGTCATTTCTCAACACAAATTAGAAGGTGTTGGAAAATTTCTCTGATTTGATTGTAATTGTTTTGAAGCACCAAGAGACACTAGAGCCAAATTTTGACAAAAGGTGGCAAGTCCTAGTGAAGGCAGCAAGTAGGGCGTGCACTGGGCAGAGTTTGGTCCTTAGCACATGAAAAGATTGATCCATGTCTGGAATCCATGTCTCCAGCACCTCAGAAAACATGGCAATACACCTACAGTTTTGGAGAAACGTACCAGATAAACAGGAAAATTATAAAACCAAAAGGTGGTTTTGTCTGTTATTGAAATTTCCATCATTAGGCAGAGTGATCCTCTGCTGTAAACTTCATGGTCATTTAACAGACAATTAAAGGAAAGTGTCTTCGGGAGCATGCTGAAGTTCTCTTAATCATTAACACTATAATACGCATGGCAGTTTACCAGGTATGTGATTTAGACCTAAATGTTTTAAGCTCAGTTCCTGCTGAAAATTCAAGTGACACTGTCCTTTGACTAATATTAAATTTTAAAAAACCCCACAAAACACAAAACTGCGTCTTGGCAGAACAGTTTGTGTCCTGTTTTCCATATTTCTCACTTACAGAGGATATGGTACTCCAGTCTGCCTTTTAGCTTTGAAATTCAGTCTCCTGTCAATGAATCTGTAGAAACTGTGATGGTTTGTAAATGACCAGGACTTTGCCATCCATGGGAAAATGATGAAAAAGGGAAGTTACGTGAACATGGGAGAAAAATCTGTGCGTAAGAAATGTTGGACTCTGGGCCAGACATTACCACCGGATCTTTTCCAGGAATGAGATCTTTAGCTTGTGATAGACGGTTGCATGAGAACATCAGCTCATTGCTTAACAGCAGTCAAAAAGTAATTAAGTTGTTAAGATGTAATAGGAAAATGATGGAAAAAAAGAGACAGTGCTGTTGAGCTACTGCATAAATCCCTTGTTTGCTGACACTTGCCTGCTGTGTGCAGGTTGGATCCCACCATTTCAGAAAGGATATCACAGGACTGGAGTTCAGAGAAGAGCAACAAGAGTGGTGAGATATGGAAGGGCTTCCCTTTAAGTAAGATGGGGCTAGGTAAGGTAGAACTGTAGGTGGGAAAAAGGACGGTTGAGGCAGGATATGGTGGTGACCTATAACCTAATAACTAATAACACTAATAACATGAACTGAAGACGTAAAGATCAGTTTTTCACTGCTTCTTCCAAGAACAAGAGCAAGACTATTTTTCTCAAATAAAACCGGTAGGGTCACAGCTGACTTGTTGATCCTTAGCAAAGGATGTTGGGGATGAAAAAAGTTTTCACAAATGCGAAGCAGAACTGGATAAGTTCCACTTATCCACTGCAGTTATCGTGTACACAGGCTTCACACCTGGCTACAGAAGGCCCTGTGCTGCAAATAGTTGGATGCAAAGAAAATTATACCAGAAAGTATCACATGTTCTTGTCCTATTCAAAATCTCTCCTACGTACCTTCTTACAGCTGCACATGGAGATGGCTACTTGAGTAGATGGATCTTTGGTCTGACAGATTATGGTCGTTCTTATACAAGACCTATAAGAATGCATGCAAATAAATAGTGTAAATGCATGCAAACTGACTCAAATGTGATTTAATTCTGTAGGTACTCCCTGAATTTAGCGTGTTGCTTTCCTAAATGGAGGATTACAGACATTGTAATGCTTAAATCAAATATTTAAGCCATGTTGTGGAACATACCAGAAATACCAGTCCAACAGTTAGCTAATGTTTAACTTCAAAGGTCAGACTCATCCAAGCTGTAGTTGTTCTGGTATTGTTACTGCTAGATTAATTTTGTCTCCATTATCTAAGCATCTAATCATGCATCACAATGAAAATCCTGTTACTAAACCTCCACACTGTGCTTATTTTCTCAGCCCTTAACCATGGCTAACAGTTGTGATAAATCATCAATTTGTAATACCACCTCTATTTCACAACTCAGTGAGATTATTTGGATGTATCTGTTTTGGAGGTAATATTTGCAAGAAGAATTCCTAGACAATGTTAACAATATGAGTTTGAACTAAGTAAAAGAGACTTTAACTGAAGACTCAGCACTTCTGCATTTCAGAGTCTCACCTGTGTCAAAAGGGGTGATACTGCTTTTTCCATATAACATGTGAGGACTTAATAGTCATAAAACATTAGAATAATATACTTTGATGCATCCTTATTAGTTTTAACTCTTGATTCCTTTTCTTTTTTTTTTTCTTTTCAGTACCTGAAAAGCGGAGATCCTTTAGTTCTCTCTGTCTTGCAGGCAACCGAAGAAAATTCTCTTTCAAGTTTAGCTTAGCTGATAGCATTTGGGCTTTGTCCATCAAAATCCAAACAAAATTCTAAATCTTGGCATTCCAGGAAATGTTATCTCCAGAAATACTTGCTATCATCTTCTGCTCCCTGCAATGCAGAAACATTCCTATCAATTCCATTCTCGGGATTTAGTTTCTGTGTGGCTTTGGTGAGTGGTATGCAAGCAATGAAATATATGCTGCACGTTGTCCGTCCATGAAATGTCCAAGTCATCTGCAAAGCACCTTTATTTAAGCTACCAATTATCTACAGAAAAATGTGCATTATATGGCTCTTCATCAAATTATTTTACTGTCTGCACTGGTTAAGGCTTGGAAAAAGGTTGGCTTTAATTTTTAGGGGTGGGAGGAGCTGGCTTGCAAGGAAGAAGCGAGGTAAATCATAGATAAAACTTAACCATGCTAACTTGTTGACTCTGAATTGTATCTTTTTGAATTATTAGTGCTGTCAAGGTGCTGTTAGGAGGGAGGGGGTCACAACTTAGCAAGAGGTTCTTTGCAATAAAAGTCTGGGTAGAGTTCTTTAGCTTGTCTTCTCTAGGAGTAGCTCAGAAGAGTCTGAGTTTCAGTAAGGAAGATAAGAATGTGAAGCAATAGTCACAGACATGGCAGTTGAGGGACAGGAGTTTGCCAGGATAGATGTGGGGAAAAGAAAGAGGATCAAAGAAGAGCATGGGTCTGAAAAACAGGGTCAGGGCCTGAATATATGCACCTGCAGGACGATGTCTTGTTATTATGAAGCAAAATGCTTGAGGTGATTTGAGTTTAATCATTGAAAGCACTGAAATGCAGATTTTTTAATGTTGGTGGGTTTTTAACTTGGTGTGTTGATGTCATGGTGAGCTACATGAAGAATAAACCTTTTCTCTCTCAGGAAGTACTTTTGGAGTTGCAAAAGCCAACAGAGTTATTTTCAAAAATCTTCCTCCTTTGAAGAGACTTTATATTTTGGATTGCTTGTAATGCAAAGATGCCTTCAGTAGGGCTCTTGGAGATACACAGAAGCCCTTTGTTGTAATACTGCCATTAAGCTAAAGAAAATATGGGGTGATTCTCATGCCTAATGTGGGTCTCTGTTCTCCATCATCACCAACTTTACAAAGAACAATGGAGCATCTTCATATAACTGGAGAATTTGGGCTGTGGGATACATCTTTCCACCTCTCTCTCTGAGCATTACCCACTCCATTGAGCTCATTAAAATATTTTTAGATATAACCTATAGAAACCCAAAGAATGCATCAGATTGTGCTAAGTTTTACAAATTTCCATACAATTTTCTATGGAAAATTGGTGGGTAAGCCACCTTTTCTTCCCTAATTTTCGAATCAAGACTTCCAATATAATCAGTACATATTCAGAGACTAAACAAGTCTCATCATATGCATTTAATATGCATGTGTTCAACTAGTTCTGCAGCCTTCTTCCTTGATTATGGCTAGGAGACAGCCTTTCAGTGGTAAAACAATCCAACAGAGTCTATGTCTTACTCGTCTACTATGCTACCAACTTTGGCAAAAGGAGGCTTATCGTACAGCTATGAAGAAGACAGCTATGGGTGTTGTTTCTACTTAGAACTTTAAAAATCTGTAGCTTTTTAGACTCATCCACCTGATACAATGGATTTTACAACTGGTTTCCTTAAGCCATTTGATATTTCCTTGCATAACATAGCATAGCAGGTATAGCAGTCTTATAAAAATGATATAAGCATTTTTTAGCTTTCCAGTTTATACTAGAAGATTGCTGAACTCAAGAAACAAGAATGGTATTTCAAATCTGAATTTGGCAAATTATCTGAATGCTCTTCCCTCACAGGTGGGTAACCAAAATCTACCTGCCTTTATGTATCTGTTCTGGTGCAAAGAATAACTCCCTTGTCTACAGAAGCTCAAGCTAAGAGGGAGCTGGTCTGCATTTTACTTCCATATAATTGCTCAATTCAGCTGTTTTAAACAGTCAGTCTTGTTCAACCTTTTATCCAGTATTCATTAGTCCTTGAAAGTGGCTGGAGTAATAAAAATGGTAGCACGTTTTCGTACCAGAAGTGATGGAACTTGTTCATTAACCAGTTGCAGTGAGCTGATAAATATATTTTGATTAAAACACAGAATGGCTCTCTAGCCTAAACATGGTATACGCTCTAGGAGTCTTGTGCTGTTGCTGAAGATTCAGTTTAAATTTTTAAGTAAAAGAATCTAGAGCTCTACCAGGTTGCAAGATGACCTCCAGCAGAAGTAATACCACCTTGGGTTCATCTTTTTGTCCAATGCAGCAAAGAATTAATTTGTCCAAACAGATGATGGTTTGTTCTAACAACACGGTCTCTTCATGATGGTATTATTTCAAACAATATCCCAAACAGCCGTGTTTCAAATGAGGTATAAATAGGATATAATAACACGCCCTTCACCCAACTGCACTGATCCTTTTTCTAAGTTGGTCTTATACAGTCAGATAACAATTACACAGTGTTTTGAAATTATGCACTGCGATTGCAGCTTTTCCTTTTATCAGTTACCGGTCAGTTTTTGTTACACCTACAACCTTCAACAAATCCACCCCCTGCACAGGTAAACTGGAAGTAAAGTCTTCTTTCCTTCCCTTACCATCTTTACGTAGTCTGGTTTTGGAAATACAATTAGAAGCAAAAAGAACAAGAGGCGAGATGAATAGCTGCTGGGTTATGCCCCCACACTGCCTTGCAGTCCAGAGTCACAATGTTGTAAGCATTTAGCGTTTGAGAATGAAGTGGAAAATTAAATAAGTGTATGGAAACGATTCAGCGCCTTGAATAGCAATTAGACTGTGCTGCCCCAGAGGTCTTTCCTTATGCCTGCTTTTTCTTATGCCTGGGTAAGCAGTCACACAGCTTCACTGAGCTGTGGTAGAGTACCACTACCCCATGGGAATTACTGATAGTTGATTCAGTTCCCCTCCAAGCAGCTGACAGTGTTTTTCCAGTGGTTACCTGCCAATTACAGCATTAAAACACCTTGGAAGGGTTTTGAAGTGTGGACTTTGGTTTCTATGAATTGAAGAGCCACCTCAGTTCAGGTATCAGAAGGCAAAGATTCAGCGATTACAAAAACCATACTGATAGAAACTCTACCACTGCAAGGGCTTTCTGGGAAATGGGGAGGTGGAAGTGGGATATGTTAAAGATCAAGAGATTCTTAACTGCCTGAAAATGTTAATAGTCAAAAAGACTTTGATGATTGATATAATCTTCTTGATTTTTGTCTGAAATTTAAGCTTCCTGAAGTCCAAAGCTACCAGCCAGTTTTCCTTGTAGACTCCTGTAGAAAAGTCTTCTTTGACACTGAGGGGTAGCTCTTGCATCACTCCAAATTGGAGAACTTTTTTGTTATAACCAGATCTGTTTAACTGAATACTTGGAGAACAGGGAAGGAACATCAGCTCTAAGCTCCAAGAGCAATTCCGTAACAACTAAATAAGTCTATAGTAAAGCATACCTAGGAGTACCTGGACACAGGATCAAAACCCCAGAGCACAGACTCAGCAGATGCAAGTGGATGAGGAAGACACCCCAGCAGCCTGTATGGTGGAACAAGGAGGTAGCTGTGCGTGAAGGAGACAGCTGTAGAGAGAAGAAGGGGGAAAGGTGGTGATAAGGGGCTGGGTGGAGGAGAGGCAAGTGCAGTCCAGATGGAAGGATGGAGGAATGAAGGAGAAAGAAGGAGGAGGAAGCCTTCCTCAGCAAATCAGGAAACTGTTTAATATGGCAGAACATGTAGAGAGAGTACAAAACTGAGGTCCTAGGGCAGGTCTTTTTGCTAACTTTACAGGCATGTCTTGACAGAAACCAGAAGAAAAGGAACAACTTTTCTCTAGAAGAGCCACCCATTCTGCTTCTACTTTGGCTCCTAATTTGTGTGGTTTATATAAAATCCAATATTTGTTGTTCGGTAATGAGCCGTTCCTTCCATGCAAAAACTGGAGAAAACCAAGATGCCAGCAGCTGCTTCGTAGTCCCTGCCGCCTCTCCAGTCCCTCCAGCCTGCAGTGCTGGCCTGGGGAGGGGGGAAGGCAGCCACCGCTTTGGAGCCAGGGTCTCTGTGATAGGGAGAAGAGGAAGCTGCATTCGCTGCTCAGCAGCAAACAAAAATCCTAAGGATTTTAGGGAAATTTTGCTTGCTTCCAGTAGCAATAACCTGCTTCTGAAAAAAACAATTTTGGGTGATCTAAATCTAGCAAATGATTTGTTCATTTTTGTCCTGAGTGGGGGACCTTTCAAGTGAATATCGGACTAGACATAAATACCAGCAGAAAATGATTGCAGTGTGATTGCTTCAGCGACATATGGTTTTGCATGTGTATCCTCTTTCCAGCACCAAAACTCCAGCTTTATTATATGTTATCCCAAAAGTTTTCTAGCACAAGATTCCATCCCCAGTCCTTATTCTTTGCAGGTTTTGATAGCTAAAGGAGATTTTCAATGCTTATTTTGTAATAGTGTAATTTCAGGTTTCTGAATTTGCTTTGATCACTATTTTTTATTTTCTTTCTTTTTTTTTTTTTTTTTTTAATTGCAGATCTNTTTTTTTTTTTGCTAATTGCAGATCTGTGTATTAAGAAAACTGCAAAAAAGCAATAAAAAGTCTTTGACTGTTGTGTGAGAATGCTACTGTCTCAAGGAAAGTTAATCCTATTCAATGGAAGTCCCGAGCCTGTACAATTAATTTCTTCACAGGGTGCTTTCTTCCATTCTCTATTCAGAAAAAAACCTAATTAAAACCCCTCATTGATCACTTGTGTTAACATGTGCCTATCTGAAAGTGCCGTATTAAGCAAAGAGGAGCTTAAATCCATATAATCTTGTGCAGCTTGAGTAATGTACACAGGATGAATACCAAAACCACCCAATTTGGATCAAAATAACATGAAAGGCTGGAGCAAAAGCATTTAGAAGAACTATGAAGGCTGCCTCTTTCTTTTCCTGTTTGCACGCAGGTATGGGAGAGGGGAAGGGGGGGATGCCTAGAAAAAACACATTGCATTTTGGCATGAAGGTGGCAGGAAGGAGGGGGGTACAGCAGCTTAACTGAGCTGGCCTCAGCGAGGCTGAAGAGTTACTCGCCTGCCGCACAGAGACCTCAGAAGGGAGAGAGGGGAAGAGGAGCCCAGACAAGCTCCCGTCACTCGAAGGAGCAAAGCACGCCCCATCTGTGTGCTCTTTCAGTTATATTTAATACCGGCCTAACCTGTAAAATCTCTTCTGAAAAAGGGGTTTTTAAAGACTGCACAGGGCTACCGTTGGGGGGCTGTGCTGTGTGCGCATCCTGACTAACAGGAGGTTTTTGAAGTGCCATTTCTTTGGCATTTGAAAGAGTAAATGGAGCTCTAT
Organism: Rhinoptilus africanus; assembly: GCA_013400135.1. Taxonomy (NCBI): domain Eukaryota; kingdom Metazoa; phylum Chordata; class Aves; order Charadriiformes; family Glareolidae; genus Rhinoptilus; species Rhinoptilus africanus. The sequence goes on from VXBO01004733.1 coordinate 13,166, forward strand.
TTTTCTTTATTTATTTTTTCTTTTCTTTTTTTTGTTTTTTTTTTCCTTTTCTTTTCTCAAAGATAATGCTAATAATTTGCTTGAAAGCCTATCCAATCTACTGGAACACCACCCCCCCCCTTTTATTGTTAAATTGTAACTGAAAAAAAATAACACCTCTGGTCTGCAGAGAGATGTGCGCATGAGAAAGGGTGAGGATAGCTTTTAATATCTACTGAACTAAGCAGGTGTTAAAATACAAGATTACAGGAAAAAGTAAAGGGCTATGTAAAATGAAAACAGTCAGCCCCGTAATAACTCTAATCTGACTCTTTGCTGCAAAACAGCTACATTATCTCACCAGAAAGCCCTAGGGAGGCTCAGGCCTTGAGGGAAACAAAATGCTGGATTTGACCTTTTTACTCCGTGGGAGTTTTAGGAGTTCCCTAAGTGGGCTGATGGCAGAGAGAGGAGTATTTCTTTTCTGTCTCTTTGTTTAAACAATTGCCATATCTACTTAGTTACTCCACAGATAAATGTAGGAAAATAACCTTGTGATAAAAGCTGGTGTTCTACAGACTTCCAGGCTGCAGTGTGATTCGTGCTTGTTGTCAATAACTTGAAAATTGTATTTGCCTTTGCTTGTGCGGCAAAAGCCTGGGCTGCCGTCATTTGACGGAGCCGCCAGTGCTGTAGCAGTGGTGCTGTCAAGCATAGCGGAACAAATTCCTCCCCAGCAATGATAAAAATGCAAGATAAAATAGGCAACTCTTTCATCGAACTTCAACAACACACAGACCCTTGAAAATGTTCCCATATGGGTATTTTGATATTCAGGTGTACACAGGCTCTGGGACAGACAATTCATCTAAAAACACCTCTGCAAAATCATCAAACCTCTCTATCCCATGCAAAACTTCTGTCCGTCCTGGAGGCAAACGTTACAGCAGGGAAGATTGTGACATGTAACCGCAGGGAGGCAGATTGATAGGAGAAAACTCAAAGGAAAGGAAGAAAATCAGGAGTGGTGATATCTCCCTTTTCCCCCTGGATGAAGGTCACCCTTGGCAGGTCACAGCCTGATTATTCCCAACCCTGAGAGAGCAGAAAGGATGGATGTGTAAGGCCTTCATTTCCATGCCTCTCTTCACACATGCAGTCTGCGCTTTTTCTAATAAAGAGCGAGGGACCAAGATGAGTGGCAGGATTTGCTTTGCCAGAACAGACCTGGAGCTGTTCCAGCTTGGAGGTGGGCACAGTACACGCTGCCGGGAAGGCTGACACACACTGATCTGGGTATTCACCTTGGAATTGCACCAGCATTTACATAAACGAAAAGTGAGATGGAAGCGGTATAAAGCTCTACCAACTCAGGAGGAGAGCACTGTCCTGCAACAGCTTTACAAAGCAGCTCAAACATACCTTACCCACTTGAGCACCATAAGCAGGATTTACCATCACACCTGTGTAACCGGATTGAAATCAGTGGTATAAATCTGATCTAATACAACAGAAAATCAGAATTTTATTTCTAGCAGTGCCATTATGGTAGTGTGTCTCCATCCTGCCTGCAAGTACAACCTAGGACTACGAGTCCCAGTTTTCTATTCAGTGGTTATGAAGTCCTTTAAGAGTCTCAGAGGGAAGGCATTACAGAAAAATAGGTTTCTTCCAGCTGATATCTAACCAGGCAGCTATTCCAGACTCTTAACTGCTGGATATTTCCCTGCAGTGTCTTCTGCAGCTTTCGAATAACAGAAGTCCTAGTAGCTTGAACTCTTGTCCTGATGCTTATAAGAGAGCTCTCTACCAAAAAGGTGTCAGGAATACAAAATCATGCCCTGCCTTTCTGTTAAAGAGAAAGCCCAGAGTATACAGTTATATATTACACTGTGAAGAGATCTTACTTCTACTCTAAATTATAGATTAGTACTTTTCAGTAAGTTCCTTGTTCGCTCCTTGAATAATCTTTTGCCTTCCAATAGGCTAATTTTATTTATTTTTGTATAAGAGAAGTCTCGGCAAATAAAATTTCCATCAGTACTGGTGCTGGCTCTGAATGCACTGAAAGTATGTAAGCTACAGTGTTAGGGGGGTTGTGCTTCCTGTGATTTGAAGTCTAGCATTGAAAAAAAGGAAGTATATACATGCATAAAGCCTGAATCTGTATGCTCACGAATGCACGAGTGCATCAGATTTTCATACAGCAATAATTGTAAGGTATGTGCAATCAAATCCCTCTTTATTCATCTGTCCTTTCCTTCTGGGATGTCAGGTGTCCCGAGGAAGGGTGGTCAGCACTGCCTGAAAACCAGAGTCATCCTGGGTGGCTCAAGCTGAGTACTTGAACACTGAGGTACTAAAATTAATTTTAAAACCACCTTTCAAAATCCTCATTTTTTTTAACATCAAACCAACTACCGCCTGGAGCAAGAGTACTTAGGCTGAGCGTACTTCAGGAAAGAAAGCCTGACTGCAACTTTTGTTATTATTTCCCAGTGCTCTTCCTAACCTGACCTGCATAAAAGTTCAAGTTAAGCATTACACTAAATTAAAGATCTGCCAAGCCCAAAACGTAATGCTTACTTCATGAATGAAAAAGGTATAAAAAGCGCACTTTAGCACTTTATTTTCTATTGTTTGAATCCTAAATGAAGAAAAAAAAAAGATGTCAGAGGAAAAAGCTGCAGGGTAAAAAGCTGTTATGAAATGTTAATGGTGACTAAGCAGCTGGAGACTGAAACGCTGGAGTAAAGCCTCGTGGTGCCGGGTGTCTCGACTCCCGTTCGCTCACTGGGGTAGTGGATGTTGTCATTGCCATTGAGACTCCAGAGCTGTAGAGAGACGGTGTATTTACTTTGTTGTGTCCTTCCCGTATCAGTGGCTTGATTTACAAATTAAATGGCAAAACAAAACACAGGTGTAAACCACTGGTACATTAAATGACAGAATAAAACACAGGTCCTAGCTGGTCTTTCCCTGATCCTCCTCTTCCACTGCTCTTCTCAAGGCAGTTTTAACTGAATGAAATGAGACAACTCCTGTCAGCTGGAATAATTCCCACCAACACTTCTGTCACCTTTAAAGATTTGCCTAAAGAACTATTCGCAACATGAGGTAAAATCATTCCACCGTGCTTTGCGGTTATTATTCATGGAGCTGTTAATTATTACCAAAGGCATACAGATACAGCGTATAAACAATTGCAACATATGAAAGGCAAACTTTGCAGAAGCTGTTATTTCACGGTGATTACAAAATAACAAATCTGAAACAAAATACCTGCCAGGAACAGAGTTACTGGCAAGGAAATAATGGTGCTGGAAGAGAAACAGCTTTATTCATAAAAATACAAGCTATTAAATGTTCCTCGGTTATTTACCCCACCTCTTTTAGAGCTGAAACAAAGACAGCGACTTACTCTTTCTCTGGATGCCATCGGATGGGTTTGTCAACCCCCAGCTTCTCGCCTGGCCGAGCTTGCGGAGTCCGGGATGCTCGGCTGCGGCTGGGAGTGGGGTCAGCCTGCGGGGCAGGCAGCAGTGCCTCCTCTCCCACCCACTGCTGCTCTTTTATGTCTTCGCAGGCCGGCAACCCATGCCGTTCCCCTGACAACCGGGAGAGCGGTCCAAGGTCTACCCCGGATCATTAATGCCAGGGCAGCAGGATCTCCCCACCTGTCTTTATTACTGCTGCTCCCACACCGCCGGGTGCGCCATCGGACATGGAGAGCTCGCCTGGAGACGCTCGGAGGTGAACGACAGCCTCCCTGCTCGCTCTGGGAGGGGAGCTGGGGTGTAGCCGAGCAGTGGGAGCTGGTGGCCCATGTTCGCGGGGGGATGGCCAGCTTTGTGGGCAGGGAGGGAGATGGGAACCCCAGCATGCTGTGCTCCCCTCCTGGCACCACGCTGGCCCTCTGTTTGGGGAGCCCTGTGACATTCCCCATGGGGCGGATTCTGCTCTGCCCGCTTTCCGGGGGCTCTGTGTGTAGGTTTAAAACAAAAAACCCAGGTCCTGTTCAAAAGCCTACTTGCCCAACTGGAAAGAGTAACTGGAAATCTTCGTTTCACAACCTAGCAGAGGCTCAAACAGAGGCTCAGCCTTAGCAGAGTTTGAGAGCAATGTGGCTCTCAACCGTAGCTCAAACGCTGTGGATCCTTCTCCATGATCCAGCATGGAAAACATCTTTGTAGCATGTTTTACAACACTGTTGCCACAGGAGAGTACCTACCAAAAGCCAGGATCTCTACAGCTAGCCTGGTAGTAACTAGCCCGAATAACCAGTGGGACTACTTGTAAGGACAGGCCAGTCATAAGTGGCTTCACACGGAAATGCAGTAGGAGCATCCTAAAAAAACTATGATGCAACATGCTGTGGGGGCAAAGGTATTCTGGCAGGGCACCTGCGGGCAATGAAAAGTAAGAATTGCTGTGATTCAAATGAAAAGGTATTTGCTGCTTTTCCAAAAACAATGCCTGGCCTTTACGTGCCCAAGAGCCCTCTGGGAACTGATGGTGCTGTTACCTCAGTAAGGGCATTTGGCCAAATCCAGGAATTAGAGTGTCGTTTATGCCCAATCCAGAGAAGTATTTGGGCATTTTATCATCACTGAAACCAATAGAAGTTAGACACTAAAATGTTGCTGTGATTCAAGCCCTACCTTACTCATTTATGAGATGTATTGCATATGCAAATGTAAAGGAAAAAATCCAACCAATTATAGTTTTGATATTTCAGGCAAGTTGTCCACTTTGTGAATTTGGGATTAGTGTCCCTACTTTTTTTTTTCCCCTGGAAGAGCTGGTGCATGAGAAAATTCATCCCCCTCTCACCCTTTTTCAGAATTGAAGGAGCAGTAGCTTGCTCTCTGCACATCAGAAGCCCATTTAGATGCCTGAATTTGCAAGATGTCCACTCAGCTCCTGAAGGAGAGGTGCTCTGGGGAACTCAGTTTTGTAATAAATGCATGGGCTGGGCATCAGGCAAATATGAGGAGCATATAGGATCTGTTCACTAGAGTTCTCTGTTGTTAATGATACACAATAAGGGACACTTTGCCTTACTTGTATCACTTGTAAGGTAGTGGCAAATTTGACTCTGTGTACACTTACCAGAAAGTCTGTTGTATTTCAGGATAAACTCCACTTTAAACCCATTTTGCCATTCTTGGATGCATCTAATAGGCAAAGATCTTTATTCCCTCTTTGTTTCAAACCATCCTTAGCTTTATGTTTTCCTTTAGGGCTAACAAAGTGTCTTTGTTTCTGGCAATTTCAGCCTTTCTTTGGTCCATTGGGTATTGTCAAGTAATTTAAGAAAGGGTCTGGCTGGCAGACAGCTTGATAGCCCAGCTATGGAAACTGAGGAAACCTGGTTTTGTCACCTGTATGCACCTCCACTCTAAGGACCTGTTACCAACAGGTTTGGAGGAACTCTGAATGAACAACCTCAAAAAAGAGCATTATTTGCCTTTGTCATTCAACAGCAAAAACTGTCGGGGTAAACCAATAAAGAGTCTCCCCTAAACCTGACTATAATCTTTTCTTGCAAGATATTATCATCTGGCACAAGCAATATAGAAGAAAACGGTAGGTTATTAAGGCCAGATCACCCTTCCTGAGTTGTCCCTGGGGCAAATTGATAGAGCGTTTGATGTTGGGTTACTGCCAGATTCTTGCCCTTCCACCTTGACACTCCACATTGCTTGTTTATATAGCTACTGCCATGTTGTGGCACAAGGAATAAAAGGTCCTTCCACTGAAGGACCTCGCTGTGAAAATATAAGATGCTGTCAATTATAAAAACATGGTTTATTAACGGTTATTGGATTTTTCTCATGGTTTTAGGTTGTTGCTTTCATATACACTACAAAATGTGCATGCCACTCATGTTAACTGTGAAATAGGTTTTTTTTTCCCTACTCTAGTGATTTCTAAATAAGTTTTTTATTGCAATGCCCAAGAGTTTGATGTTCAAGAAAAACAAGATGAGGCCCACAGTCTTACAAATGATTTCATCTTGCTGCTGAGAACTTGTGGACAATGTCTTTATTAGACATCACCTGCATAGACGTTGATGTTGCAACTTCACATTAGAGGTGGGAGCAATGGGAAGGTCTGGTCAGGACTCATCTGTCTCTCACACACTGTGTTTGCACATATGATCTTTGACATTTTGAAAAAGTTTGCTCATCTTCTTCACTCCCAGCTATGCACCTAATGAGGTACAGAGCCAGCTTTTGCATCCATGGCTCTTCAGCCATTACTGCTCAGGAGTCTGTTCCGCTGTCTGAGAATTCTTTTCCCTTCTATCAAGTTGGATCCTCCTGTATTTCCCACTGTCTCTTGCTTTCCCATTGTGCACCTCAGTAACAAACCTAGCTCTATCATTTCAATGACTTCCCAATAGATATGGGGAGGTCACTACTATGTCCCGCCGTAGCCTTCTTTTCTCAAGGCTGAACAAGCCCCATTCCATCTGCCTCTCCTCATAGGACAAGTGCTCCAGCCTTGACCATCCTGGTGGCCCTCTCCTAACCTTGCCACAGTTTATTGATGCCCTTCATGTACAGCGAATCCCACAACTACAAGCATTACTCCAGAGGCAGTCTAACAAGTGCCGACTAAATGTGGAAAATCCCTTCCCTTAATCTGCTGGCTGTGCTTCTGTTCAAACATCCCAGGACGCTCATGGTCCTCTCTGCCACTGGAGCTGGCTGCTGGCCCATGCTCAGCTTGCTGTCAGCCCAGACCCCCACGGCCTTTTCTGAAGAACTGTCCCCAACCAGGCAGTCCCCAGCCCTTACCATTGCAAGGGGCTATTCCCTCCCAGGTGCAGGATTTGGTAGTTGTCCTTGACTAATTTTTTGAGGTTCCTGTCACCCTTTCTTGCAGCCTGTTGAGGTCCCTCTGAGTGACAGCCCTGCCTTTGAGCGTATTGACTCATCCTCCCATTTTGGTTTGTTTGGTATTGAACTATTCACCCCAGTCTTTGAGCTCAGCGCAGTGTTTGTCTGCCTCAGGTTGTTATATAGCTTCAGCTCTGGAAATGTTAATTGTCAAACACAAGCGTTTGGACATCACGGTGTAACAAACTGCTGGTAGCTTCAGGTCTATGCTGAAAATGATGAGAATTTCTATGAAGTGAGATTTCAGTACCCAGCTACAGCTACGCAGGGGAGGCAGCTTTCAAAGTCTGTGCTTTCCCTCTAGAGACCCTTTTTGTGAGCTGCTTCCCTCGCAGGGGGAGAGGGAGGAGGGGAGATGCTGGCTGCAGAACAGCTCGGTGCAAAGTGCACGGCTGCCATCCTGTGGCACCCAGTCCACCCGTGGGCTGCCGCGGGGCACAAACCGATTCTGCAATGTCTGTTAGTACCAGTTATTAAGATCTGAGTTGGAGTAACATCTTCTGCGCCCAGCCAACATCATACTGCTATTTATACAAGCTGCTGTACAAACCGAAAGGAGGCCCCTGCGCTGAAGGGTCCAGAAAGAGACAGGGACCCAGGAGGAGCTCCTGAAATTGCGCAGTGGAGTGGAGGGGACACGGGGGCCCTCTGCCATTTAAACGACAACACCTTTTCCTTCATGTCTGCCTGGAGTATAATCCTTGATGATAAGATTTTCCTGCCCACACCGGGGAAAAGTCTCATTATTCCAACTAATTCTCTAAACTATGTAAAAACTAAAAAAAACCCAAACTGCTCAAGAATTCATTGGTTCAGTTGTACCTTTCTGCTCCACAGAGACCTCCCACATTGCTGTCCTCTAGCTTTGGAGATGTTAGCTGACTCTCCTGGACACATTGAAATGAATCACTGAAATCCAGAAAGGCAGAGCTTGAAGAGACCCGAAAACTTGGTATACTCCATTCCCTAGGCTGTAAAGCAACTTCAGATAACCCTTTTAAAATCTTCACTTAGATTCACATGCCTTCCTGTTTAACTAGTTTCAGTACTTAACCAAATTTAGCATTAGAAAGTTTTCCTTAGTATATAATCTGCAAATAAATTCTTCTTTTTTCCCCCTCAGCTTTTGTAGACCACGTATATTAAAAATAAAATTTAAAATGGTAATTTTGAGCCTTCTCTTTTCTGGAATAAACAGCTCTGTCACCTTGTGCTCCTAAGCCAAGTTGCTAGACCTGACATTGCCAAGATGATGACTGAAATCCAGCCCAAACTTTAGCCTTCCTTAAGCCTTTTCCCTCTGACCCCCTGCATGTAGTAGGGTCACTGCAGCAGGAGTGTGCCCTCTTTTCTACCTGTGGGTAGCTCTCTGCTCAGCCAAGGGGCTACCATGAGCAATCGCCAATCTCCATAGTACCATAGTCCGTTAGACAGTGATTTCTTCTTCTCTTAATTGGCAGTTACTTCCCTGAGGAACAGATTCTGTAATACACCAGGCACTCCCATCCCTGTCATTTCAGCTCTCACAACACTGCAGGATCCAACTAAACCGCTAATGGGTTCAGAGCCAGGCTAAGGGGTGGGTATCAGCTTTTCCTGGGTTCAGCTCTGTTTTTTTGACTCATAAGTGAGCCAAATGGCTTTTGTCCAGCAGTGCTCCTGCTTATGTCCGGCATCTCTCAGGATGTCATCATGGGGAATGGTAACATGTTCCCATCAGTGTGCAAAGTGGACTGCTACAAAAGCACTTGCATAAGATGACTGACACCTTTTCCCATTTGTTTTGAAGGAAAAGAAATACACCTGTTACCCGTTCTATGTATATCCATATGTGTGCATATGTATAGCTTCTTGAATCAGGAAATTACTCTGAGTTTCAGTGTTCCTCCAGGGAGAATGTGAAGGCTTGAGACTGGGATACTTTTTCCCCTTGTCCTGTGCATTCTTCTCCTGTGAATGTGAAGATAAATCCTGTAATGCATCAGAAATGCTACAGCCTTAGGTCAATAAAAACAAGCAGCAATTCTGCAAGAGTATAAGTAGCAGAGAGGTTTTATGGAACAGAGCATATATCCCACAGTATGGAATAGCGTAATATCCCATATGCTGACATAGAGTAATAATAAAACCACATATATGTATATACAATATGTATATACGTATTACAGCAGTATTAAAACCATGTGAAATGAATGATGATTGTGTGTGATAAATCAAGGCTTGCTTCTGAGCTGACTAGGGTTAAATGTTAGGGTTGGTAATCACTGTTCAGTATCATCCATAAAGTGAACTCGATGTTTTGTCCTGTTGTCAGGAAATAAACATTTCTAAACAAACACCAAAGCCTCACTTCGGATAAACATTTCTAAGCAAACACCAAAACCTCACTTCCACACTTGGCAGCAACCAGTGCTCACCTGAACCCACCGGACAAGGACTGTGTACACATCAGCAAGATCATGTCTCTAGCTAAGGCTTGAGAAACCCGATGAAAACCAAGGAAAGAAGCTAGCCGTACGGATAGCCAGATTATTTCAGAGGACTTAACTTTGGTTTCTTCTCAGAAGGAAGCCAAAATAATGTGCCAGCTGAAAATATGGAGCCCACTCAACATAATGTTCTTTCTTGAGCATAGCCATGCTTGCTCCTACTGTTCTATGTACAGTACAAGAAATTTTACAGTACAAAAAGGTCTCAACAGAAATAAATCTACTCCTGTTAAGAACACTTGCTTTGAAGACATTATACTGACTTCATCCAATCCACCAGGTGATTCTGAGGAGTATAATTCTGAGGGTACTTAATTATATTTTCTCATTGCATGCCATAGGAAAAAAAAATTATTTTAATGTTGTCTGAAAAAGCTGAGCAGCATGTGCCTCACCCACGATGATCAGTCATTATTCTGCTATATGGGGTAATTCTGCATTATATGTGATACATATAATACAATATTATCTAGAATGCATTATTCTTCATTATATGGGCTATCTAGTTCTGGGTTTATATTACACAGAGTGACTACAATATTGTTTCTTTTAGGAGCTGTATGTCATGACTTTCTTGTTGGCTGTGAGTTGGTCATGTCCAACAATCCCCACAGGAACTGTGCTGTCAGTTATGGCTGTAGTTTTTGTTGTGGAGAAAATCATCACCTAACAGCTGGACTAAAACCTCTGGTTGATTTCACGTATGGCACCATTCAGGTGCACAGCAATCATGGTTGTGCCTAGATTTTGGCTGAAGTGTGGCTCTGCTGACCTTGGCTTTGTGGATGGTATAAATACCATATAAATGTGGTATAAGTACTTAAAGGGTGGGTGTCAGGAGGATGGGGCCAGGCTTTTTTTGGTAGTGCCCAGTGACAGGACAAGAGGTAATGGGCACAAACTTGAGCACAGGAAGTTCCACCTAAACATGAGAAGGAACTTTACTCAGAGTGTCAGAGCCCTGGCACAGGCTGCCCAGGGAGGTGGTGGAGTCTCCATCTCTGGAGACATTCAAAACCCGCCTGGACGCGTTCCTGTGCAACCTGCTCTAAGGTGGCCCTGCTCTGGCAGGGGGGTTGGACTAGATGATCTCCAGAGGTCCCTTTCAACCCTACGATTCTCTGATTCTGTGATGTCATTGCAGCTGAGCAGCTGGGTACAGAGTTCTGGTAAAGTTTGGCTCTCCCCATCTCCCACTGAATGCAGCATCTTAGAGATGGTTAAGAAAATGGGACTGTGGGTGTTCAGTGATGTGCCAGGCCAACTGTGCCGTTTCTCAATGTCCTTTGGACAGCAAGAAGCTCTCATCTGCCAGCTGGAGTCACTGGTCTCTGAGAGGAGGAGAGGGTTTGGGCACCATCAGTCCCTCAGAGAGATGCAACCTGTAGCAGGTCCATAAAACTGAGCTGGCGTGCATTTGAGGTTGCATTGAGGCTGAATTTCCCATCCCACCAACCTTTCCTTCTTATTTCTCTTCTCCTGAGTGCACTAACTACCCCCCAGGCAGTCTCTGTGTCAGTTCTCCAATGACAAGCATAGCTAATGACAAACCACATCTAGTAATCAACAACCTGCTTGATCTTTAGGGAAGCAGGTTGCAGTCTTATCTTGACATACAGAAGCATCGGAGGGGCAGGAGAAGCTCAGGGGCTGCAGGCACCTCTCTGGGGTCCTCCTCAGGCAGCAGAGCCGTTGCCTGGCCACTGTGCTGAGCTGTATCAGGGGGCATGAGGTAGAAGGACAGAGGACAGAAAGCGTGCTGCCAAATTTCAATTTGCAGCTGGCTTTTAGTTGAGCTGCCCCTGGGTGAGAGCAGCAGGAGATTGTACCTGGCTGGCAAAATGTTGGCTTGACATACCTGTGGTGGGTAAAAACCTGCTCAATTATAGAATCACAGAATGGTTTGGGTTGGAAGGGACCTTAAAGATCATCTAGTTCCACCCCCCCTGCCCTGGGCAGGGACACCTCCCACTAGACCAGGCTGCTCAGAGCCCCATCCAGCCTGGCCTTGGACACTTCCAGGGATGGGGCAGCCACAACTTCCCTGGGCAACCTGTTCCAGTGTCTCTCCACCCTCACAGGAAAGAATTTCTGCCTAATATCTAGTCTAAATCTCCCCTCTTTCAGTTTAAAACTCTTACTCCTTGTTCTATCACTACACTCCCTGACAAAGAGTCCCTCCCCATCTCTCCTGCAGGCCCCCTTTAGGTACTGGAAGGCCGCTATAAGGTCTCCCCGGAGCCTTCTCTTCTCCAGGCTGAACCACCCCGGCTCCCTCAGCCTGTCCTCACAGGAGAGGTGCTCCAGCCCCCTGAGGTGGCCGACATTGCGNCCCGCCCGCCCCGCTGCCCGCCCCGCGGGGGGCGAGCGCCGCCTGGCGGCGTGGCGGGGAGCGGGCGGGCTGGGGCTCCTCGGCCGAGCTGGGCCTGGGGGGCCACCTGCAGCCCCCTCCGGCCTTCCCACAGCGCTTCCTGTCAGCAGCCCGGCCTGGCTGGCCGGAGGGACAGGGCAGATCCTCGGCTGGGCTCGATCCGTCAGGTCGTATCATAGGTTTCGGCTCTCCAAGGTAACGGGCAATTTGGGGCAGTTCTGGAGTCGACACACTGGCCATCCGCATTCCCCCTTTTTTTTTTTTCCGCTGGGTTTCCTTTCTCTTTAGTTCCACTGCGATCTATTTTAAAAGACAGTTTTAGTCATGCCGGTGAGTCAAGCACTTTGATGGACTTAGGGAATCATTTATTGTTTATCTTCCCTTAAAATCATTTACCTTCCCGTGGAGGCAGAACGAAAACCAGTGTGCAGAAGGAAACCACCTACTGAGACACCTGGCGCTGAGGATTTCTCTTGGGGGACTCGTATTAAAAAAACCACCTTGAACCTCACCCCTTCACACCAGTGTACTGCCCTCCAGTACCAGCATTAAATGGTTTAATGAGGGACTGCGATCCATATTGAACAGTGAAAGGAGGAGATGTGTATCCCACACGCCCAGCGGCATTGCAGGGAATTTTTCCTGTACTCGCATGGCAGGCGGTGGGGGGCATGACTTCGTGGCATGCCTGCCCCCTGCCCCGCAGCCCCCCCATAGCTGCTCTCCTCCAGCTCGGCCCCCTGGCCAGGAGGGGACACAGATGGCTGGCTGGGGGGAAACCGGAGATGGGTTGAGTTTTCCCCGTTCATGCTGTGCTTGGGATTTCCCTTCAGCCGTTGCTGCTGTCCCCAGACGTCTCCAGTTCCCTGCCGCAGGCTCTTTGTCATCGCAAAGTGGGAGGCACAGGGGGAGTCTGTGTCAATGAGGATGGATGCTCAGGGAGCCCAGGGCGACTGCTGGCCTCCCTGGCAGCATATCCTCCCCAGAGCTTCCCTGGGCATGGAGGGACCGGGATGTGAGCATGGGGAGAACAGGACAAGGCACCGGGGGTAACCACTGCTGAAGCATTCCTGGGAGCTTTGGGCTGAGGCTATGGAGCCACCGATGTCTGTGCCTGTCCCAGCTCTGGCAGGGGAGCCTTGCCTAGGATTAGATGTACCTATTTAGAGTTAAACGCTGTGAGGGTTCCTGAGCAACACACTTCTCCAGGTGCCCAGCTGCCATTCCTGCAGATGAGGGCAGAGCCACAGGCGGGACCTCGGTACTGGGAGCAACTCTCTGTTCCAAACCGCCGGGGATGCGCATCTTGTTGGCCATTAGGCTGCACTGCTGATCATGTATCTTTCCCATCCTTCCTCTCTCCCTTTTTTTTCCAAGGAGCAGGGAGGTTTGTGAAGCTGTGGAGAGCTTACATATTAGGTCTGGGCAAAGGTAATTTTTATGGGGGGTGGGTGGAGGGAGGGAATCCTGTTGGCTGTCTCCCTACCTGAGCCTAGGAACTACTCTCCTAAGAGCCTGGTTTAGGGAAGATACTGGGTTGGTTTGTATGCTTGAAAGTAACAGGGAATGAAAATAAAAGCAATATTTATATTAAAGATTCAATGGAAGTGTGTTATGTCTTGGTCAGGAAAACAAAGCAGAAGGTGCGTAAGACTCATTGGTTTCATTGGAGTTAAGAAGTTAGCTTAAGCAAGAGCAAGATATTCCTGACTGCATTTTGCCCGTATGCTCATGGGGAAATTCATGGCCCCTCAGAGGCAGTGATGCCAGTAGAATGCAAGTAGTTTTCATTGCCATTAAAGTCCCTTAGAAAAAAATCTGATCAAAAACAGGATTAAAGACCAAAACTGTGTCACTTGCATACATACTTATCTGCCAGTTTTTTGAGGCCATCTCTGCTCATTCTTTCTCAGTTTTCCTGAAGTGCCCCAAGTTCACCTCTAGAGTAATAAATCTCATTACTGATGCTCTGAGTTTCCTTTTAGTACGTTTCTGTGTTTGAAGTGGAACACTGGTAACAGTTGTATCTTTACTGTTGATCAGTGTCTAATCATTTTAAAATGTTGATGTGGTGTACTTGCACCAAGTATCATGCAGGATTTCTATAATGTGTCCTTCCCTTTGTGTCACACCTTTATCTCATTACCCAAGGTAGGAATGGCATTTAAATAGAGCACATTAATTTCTTGCTGAGGAGAAGTGCCTCTTGTTTCCCGTGTAAAACATCCCTGTTTAGGATCATCTAGATTAATTGCGTTTCCCATATTCACTGACCATCACAAAACAAGGCACCATCCAGTGAAAAGGATAGCTCCTTACGCAAAATGAAGGAAAGAAGCCTTACAGTGGAGCTTTTAATACCCCAGTCCTACTGAACAATTTATTCAGACATCATTCATGGCTCTGTATCAGATGAGGCGAGTGTGGCTGAATGAACTCGGCACCAGCAAACTTCCACTTCATCCTTATCCTTTTACAGAAGGCGAAAGGGCTTTCGTTAACTTTGTGTAATCAGGCTTTGAAAGAGCAGGCAGAGGACAGAGGTGCGAAACTTTCAGTGAAGCAGAGCCACTGGCAAGCTTCGTCTCCTCTGATCTCTGTCTGCTTCTATGACATATCCAGCAGCGATCACTGGAAGCAAAGGCTTGAAGCTTGTTCTTAGCTTAAGTGTCTTTTTTTCTGGATATGACCTTTTTTACATGCTTAGAGTAACAGACTCATGTCTATTACCATTCATTGGATCCCAGAAGTGCTTCCAGCATTGATATCCAACTAAATAACAAATCTGATCAGCAGGTTAGCTTTCTCCTCAGCACTTCTAATAACCCTTCTGCCTACCAGGCTTCTGGTACAAATCGACCTGGGACAAAAAATGAGATGCTCAGATATAGATTCAGGATGTAAAAATGAACGTGTTTCATGGAGCAGGTGGGTCTACAGAGAGCAGGAAGCTTCCTAGCTAAAAGGACCTCACCTCTATGCTTTACTCCTGGAAGGCAGAGGGCAATAGCTGACCAGTTCTGGAGAACAATTCATTTTACAGAATTAAGAAACCACATTAAATGAATACAAACCTTTTACAAGTGTGGAATTTTATACATGCAGTCAGTCAAGAGTAAAATCACTAAAAAGCTCTGAAAAAAATCTTAAGTCTAAACGCGACACTGACTTTTTTACAATGACTGGAGTCAGGTGTGGAGACACACATGACTCCTAATGCTGCTGCTATTCTAATGTCATATCAATTCTTTGAAATTCATACAGCCTTCATCAGCTTAGTTATTAATATGAAAACAACTTTTCCATTTCATTCCTTCAGATTAATTTCATGGTTTTTTGAAGACTTTTTTTTCCTTTCTAGGATGAAGTCTCATATTTTCCCTATTCACTCGGCAGGGATATATCCCAACACAGTAATAGGAATTGTCTCAGAAACAGTGAATTGTGAGGATTTCTGGAAGAAATGTGAGAAATTTTAGTTAGGAAGGTGTTTAAATTTGTTAATTCTTTCAAATTATTTCCTAGGAAGTGTATACATAACTGTATTCATATAAATCTCTTTAGATTGGTTTATATTATCACAGGTTGTAATCCTTCAAGAGGCAATAGCCTCTTACATTTTTACTTGGCAAGCTGTCTGTTTAAAGATGGCTCCTTTAGTTAAACCTTACTGTCCTGATAGTTATTTTGCTATGAGATGGTATACTACACATATCTGAAGTTATTTCTCTGAAATAACGAAAAATCTATTCAACTTCATATTGTGATGCCTGCAGACTTCTATGATCCTTATGGTTTGAGACCATAATTGACCACATATTTCGTCATCTTATCCTTTTCTGCTTGAATCTTCCTGGGTGTCTGCCATGGCTAAGCTCCCTTGGGAGCTCTGCACTTTGATTTCCCCTCACCAGCACTTCTGGCCTCTCCAGTAAAACAATGCCTGGGCAATGGGGCACCTATGGGAAAATTTCACAGGGAGGTCAGGGGCATTACAGCAGGTGAGGAAAGAGCTGAGGGCGTGGGGTTTATCATCACAAGGAAAATAGCTACTCTTCTCTTAGGATGAAGTATATCTTATGCTCTAGTCTTAAGGCTAGTGAGGCATCTTAGGCCTTGCAGGAGCTCAAGGACAGCAAAGGAAAAAGAGAAAAGGGGGAAATAGGTATTTCGGGGACCTGCAGACAATATTTGACCCCCTGTAGACAGCAGGTACAATTGATCATGATGTGAGCTCCTTCTTCGGCAACAAGGGCACTGTCTGCCTGACAGCAGCGGTGTCCTTGGTCAGTCAAGTCAGGAGGGAGCTGAAGGAGTCGATATCGTTGAGTTGCCTTATATTGACAACACTGAAGGAAGGAGAACAGGAATAGCGTGGTCCAGGGTTTCTGTGATACAATTAAGTTGGCCAACATGCATCCTTTTTTCTTATGGGGCAAATGCATGTGGGATTGCTCTAGTCAAGTGCATGAAGCTTGTGTTTCAGATATACCTTTTCAGCACATGTTACTGGCTGACTTGGACAGGCTGTCTGCAGTGAATCGCATCCCATCCCCAACCCGAACCTCTTCCAGCACGTAGGAGGCTTGGGTGCCTAGCTGAGCGGTGGGGATTTTATATCAGGACACAGGCATCTTAAGGGTTAGGTGTGGAGTTAATGGATGTCATAGCCCTGAAGGATTTGGCCTCTGGCACCTAGATGGGTGATGCTTCTGCATTTGCTTGTGCTGGAAATAGTTACTAAAATAAACACCACTCAGCTTGAGAACAGAGATCACAAACCGTACTCATGTGGTTGGAAGTATGTACCATATGATATTTCTATATGTCATTAGAATAAGACTTAATAACTCTAGACGATGCATACCAATTGATGCGGCTTTTAATAATATCACTTTCAAGAGAACTTGTTTTACCACTGGATGTTCTTACAAGTGATAAAGTCACTGCATGAAATCCTGCTTTACTTGGGTTGGTGAGGACTAAAACCACAAAGTGATTTAAAGCCAGTCCAATAATAGACCATAAGGTATATCAGGACACAGAAAAGTGTGATAGTGCTTCCAGCCAGTCATATAATTGATAATTACCATGAAGCTCAACAATTATCTAAAATGCTGCCTTGAAAAATGAACATTTGGAAAGGTGCCAGATTGCCAACTCCAATGTTTATGATCAGACAACGCAGGCGATGCTTTCTTTCAGAAAGTGGGTACAATGAGAAACAAATAACAAAAGCATTTGATTTTATGTGTGTGGTCTTCATCAAATTAGCAAAAAATCCTAGGAGGGCAGGATGAGAGTTTGCAGGCATCGTTAAAGAAATTTATTTTTAAAGGGACCTTGAAAGAGGGCTGTATGAATAGCTGGGGAAAAAAGTCTGATTGGATGGTATACAGACAAATTAGAGGAGTTATTACTAATTTTTGTTTTCATCTTTGGTAACCAGTCCTAAGGCATTGTAAGTTCCTGGAAAGACTGGTTACTGTGGAAAAAAAAGATCTGTTTAAGAGAGTCCTAAATGCACCATCCAAAAGTGGAGCCCCACCCGCAATGCTGATTACACGTGGAAATTTGGGCCAGCACTAGGCCAGTGCCTTTATAGTGTTTTTCTTTTTTCTTTTATGTGAAAAGTAGATTGGATTAGTATATGCTGTAATTCAAACTTTCCTTCTTTTCCTGAGGTAGGAGTAATCTGACACCGAGGCTGGTCATTGCTTGGTTTTGTGTTACTCTTTAAAGTTTTTTTGCGTAAGTGAAGAAAATAAATACTCACGGACTAGTAAAAAAAGATGCTAACAGGTGTTCTCTGTTCAATGTGCTGCTCAGTGTTTTACCCTTAGCCAACTATACACATGCTAGGACTTTTCTTTTTCAAAACTAATTAGTCCACTTATTCTACATGCAGCAGGCATTTGAAGAAATATCTAACGAACATGCGATCAGCTCCGGTGCTGTAAATACAAATGAAAGGTCACAGGCAGAACAGCTTTTGCTTGTGAAGTCTCCTGATTTAAAACGTGGCTCCCAGACTGATGATCACCCTGGTCTTTTACTCATCCTTTTGGATAGCAAAAGCCTGTCCAAAACAGCAGCAGCCACTGTTCAGGTGAAGTGTCAATCTCACCATTCAAATATAATAAAATGAAATTAAAACATTTCCTTTCTTACACAGTCTCCATCCAAAAGCTCTTTCTGAAGAAAAATAGCTCTCCAGAAAACACGGTGACAGAAGAGAGGATGATTTTTCCAGTTTCAAAGTACATGGAAAATTGCAATGTTATACCCTCTTGTCATCTAATTATGAGAAATAAAGGCTTCCCCCTTTTCCGGTGGTACATTTGCATTTATAATAGCATGTTGCCATGGCGAAATCTTATAATCCTTGAATTCTTTGATGGAAACACATCCTTATAGGAATATAAGAAAGAAAAAAAAAGACCAACCAAAGCCGGTGTCATCCAGGCTTTTTTTGCTCTGCTGGCCAGAGCCCTCCCTGCCGGAAGGCAGCTTTGCAGGCAGTGATGGAGCCAGCAGCACGGATCTGGAGGCAGAGGCTGCCCAGGGCTGTTTCGTCTCGGTGACACTCAGGGAGGGTGTCCCGTGCGGAGCACGCGGAGGTGGCGTGTCCTCGCTGGGGGGACAAAAGAGGGCTGGATATGTCAAATGGAATCAAGCCGCAAAAAGCTGGAGAAGCTGCCTATTGTCCCCAGCTCGTGCTATTAAATGTGGGATTAAGGAGGAAACAGCCCCCCGGCTCATTGGGCCCATTCAAGAGGAGCTTGTTCCAAAATTTTTTGACAGGGGTGGCTTCTATTCAGAGCTCCAGCTGATATCACCAGCCACACAAAGGGGCTTTAGGGGGTTAATTAAAACCAGGTAATGGAAAGAATCGAGTACTGACACTTCACAAGTGCCAACGTAGATCCAAAGCAAGAGAAAAGACATATGGTAGGAAGAGCAACCTCCCTGCTGCCACCAGCTCTCTTATATTCAGCCGGTGATTGACACTTGATTATTTTTCGGGCGAAACTGAACATTAGCAGTTAGTTCTCATTCTTCTGCTGTGAAACGTGAGCAGGATTGGTTCACAGCCAACATCGTAGGGATCAGCAGCCCCTACCAGCCTCGGAGAGTCCCAGATGGTTCGCCCAAATACTCCCGTACGAATCTTGCTGCACCTCCCTCGTAGTCATCTTCAGGTTTTGAAATGCTATGGTCAGCGTTTCTCCCCCTGTCACTCCGGTGTGAAAGCATGCAGGATGCCCTAAAACTAACAATGCACTAGTTTCTGAACCCTGTGCTTGAAGCACAGCCGGGACCGCGAGGCGTTTGCTGCAGACCTGCCTGGTAGCCGTGGCGCTGGGGAAGAGCAGCGATTCCACACGGTGCTTGCAGGAACTGCTATTGGAGTATATAAATGCGGCAAATAATTATCTAGTTCTAGATCTTCCCAAAATGGAGTGAATGAAAAGGAAAAAAATGCACACTTAGGACATCCACTAAATGTCATAAGCTTATGCCAGGTTTGCTCAGTTGTGAACTCTCTGGGAAAAGCAGCCAGAAGTATTTATTGTTTATAACTGCAGATTGCAGATATGTATTACTTGGGCATTTCTTCTATTAAATTTACTTCTGTTTTATTTTATAAAACTGAAGTACCTAAAACCAGAACAAAACACTTCCATCTAGGCCAGAGCAAAAGGTTTGCCTTTGAGATTTGGTTTCTTTTTTTTTCTACCATTTTCTTTTTTTTTTTAATTATTTTTGTGGCAATCTTGGTTTGTGATCCTCTTCAGGGAACGGAGCTCTAGCTAGCACTAAATCAGCAGCCCCAAACTTTTCTTATAATGCCACTATTTACAGAGCGAGCGCTTTTTGTGATTTAACTGCTGAACGACATTGTATTTCAAGTGTGGTCTCAGCTCCTAAATTCAGAAGTGCTGCACTAACTAGACATGAATATTACAGCCTGGAAAGAGGGGTCTATTCTAGAGATATTGACAGATGGACAATTTGCTGTAAATCAACCTGGGCCACTAACATGCAGTACAACAGCTACTTCATGGCAATTTGTTTGCAAGTGGGCTATTACTCAGCAGTAAATGCGAAACAAATGTCCCTTCTCTGAGGGAGCAGAAAGCTTCCTTCCTGCTCCCGCGGGTTACCAGGGTAAGAGCATGGCTGCAAGCAGTTAATGGAAAAAAGTGGGGAGATGTAAACTGTCTTACTTCCGCGGACCCCAGTCCTCAGCGGGTGCAGTGGTACCACCGCTGGGATGAAGGTGACTTTGGTGGATTGGGGGTGCACAAACGGTACCCCACACACTGAGGATGCTGAGTGGTAAATCTAATCTTTGCACATCTCGCTGTCTTCCCTGCCCTTCAGAATGGGTTTACCAGCATTTCCAGCATGGAAGGGTAACAGGAAAGGGGTAGAATGAACAATATTGGGTAAGTCTTCACTTTTGGACCATCAGCACTACTACAGCCCAGGAAAGGAGAAGGAGCACATTACACCAAACACCTTCAGGCAAGCCAGAAAATGAAAGCCGAGCACGCAAAGGTCCTACTCAAAGCTTTTTGAAGCCAATGAGAAACACATCTGTTGATATGGACAGAAAATCAAACACATCAAAACATTTTGGGACAAGCTTTTAAGAGGGAAAAGCAATTTTTAGCATTATTTGCACATCCAACATAGGTATGTTGTAATGCCTGGAAGGCATTCAAATATTAGGGCTGGGGGGGCTGCTGGAGAAGAGGAGAGAGATGGGGCATATTATTCCCAAGTACAGATAACCTTCTTTCCACAAAAGCATTTTATGTGCTTTATTTATAAAATTTTGGGAAATTTTAATTGACTCTTAAATGTAAATTGTAACAAATACTGACCTGTCTTTTGCAAAATGATAGGGAGCAAATGCTGAGCAGTCCTGAAGGCAGAAACCTGTCACGAAAATCAGCCTGCTGCTGACCATACACACCAAGCAGAATCCAAAGTGGTTTGGCAGTCTGGGCAGCAAACTGCTCTTAGCTTGAGGTGGAGGCTTCCTTTCTTCCCCGGAAGAAACACCTCAGTCCATCTCTGGGGCTTTTCCCTGCCTTAGATCCCTCCTGCTTGTGCCCCTCATTCCCCTTGTAGAAGAGGCTGTACTGCAGTGACCCAGACACTACAAGTGTCCTGTTTGTCTCCTCTCCTGTGCTTGCTCCCATCTAATTCAAAAAGCAGAAGGAAAAGAAATGCTTAAAGCCCGAACAAAGGGGAAGATGAGTCAAGTGGAAATCTTGGTCAGGTCTTGCGTTGTCCCCAAAACTGCTCACCCCTAGGAGCAAGTCAATTTGTAATGAATCTTTGTGTTAGAAGACAAAACATTCTGATTATTGTCATCTCTTATTGTTTAGTGCATGCCTTCACAGCACTGAGTGTTTGGAGTAGAGGCTGGTTTTCACCCTGCGTCAGACTGCCAGGAAACGGCTGATGTGGGATTACTCGCCTCGCACAGGGATTTTTGTTCCCAGATGTGTAAATCTGGCACATCCAGCAAGGCGTGTTTGTCAGAGGTGCTGCAAAACAAGGCACGTACTGTGGGTGTACCAGCTCTGGAGCCATCACCTCGAGATTCTTATGGTTGAGCAGTAACCAGTTCCTGACACCTTACTAATACTCTGACCTCCAAAAAAAAAAAAAACCAACAAAAAACCACCAACAACAAAGCAACTAACTAGGGAACTCAAAAAATAGTTATATACTTAGAGCTTTTATGTTGTTTTAGAGCTACTAAAGAGTCGGATCCTGCCTGATGTGCATTGCTGTTGTTTACTTACATAGACTGGATAAGGGAGAAGCAAAAAGACAGTCGAGAGACATCCATCCCTATAAATATAGCTGTGTACTGGTTGCAATGATATCAAAGTCTTAAAGATAAAAAGATCTTTTCTCTGTTGTAGCCTTTTGTATTTTTCTTACCTGTTGAACAACTATGTACCAAGGTGTTACTAGGCACTGTTTGGGAACAGAGACTCAGTGGTGGAGGATACATTTTCCTGGTGAAGTAGACTATGGTTGCTGTAGTTTTGTGTATTTTTCTGGTGTAAGGAGAAGTTGTATCACAGTGAGGTTTGTAGTGAACACTGCGAGAACTAGAGGTTGAACATCATACTGAAAATCAGAGACCCAGAACTAATGTCACCTTGGGCCAGCATGTATAACTGCCATGGGTGTCCTTCAAGACCTGAGCGTGATTGCTTGTAAGGGTCTCTAATCCTCAACTTTTATAAAATTAACTTCTAAATGGATGCCTCTGTGTCACAGAATTCATAGAATCATAGGACGTTTTGGGTTGGAAGGCACCTTAAAGATCATCTAGTCTAACTCCTCTACCTTGAGCAGGGACACCTTCCACTAGACCAGGTTGCTCAAAGCCCATCCAACCTGACCTTGAACACTTCCGATTATGGGCCATACACAACTTCTGTGGGCAACCTGTCCCAGCACAGCAACATTTTTCAATCTCTTAATACGTAAATACGAATATATCAGCATGCAGCACTTCCATGGGATGCACACATTGCTGTATATCCTGTCCTGGAATTGGCACCATGAGGGCAGCTGACGTGGGAGAGAGGGATTTGCGGGGCTTGACCTGCTGCTTTTGCCCTTCTACCTCGCCACCAGCCTCCCCCTGCTCCTTCCCAGATGAAGCGGTGGGAGGTCAGCTTTGGTAACTCAGACCTGGTCAGCCTGGGCATTTGCCTGCTGGGGAGCAGCATCCTGTGGCCAGGAGGGGGAAAACCTGGGGGCTGACTCAAAGCACCGTATCAGACACTTGCCAATAACACTTTTTCTTACTGTTTTTGCCAGCAGGTAACCGAAGGCAAAAAGGCGGCCGCTGTATGCTTGCAAGGGGTGTCTAATCAAAGACTTTGAAGTTGCTGGGCTAAAGAGGATTAGTCGCGGTCCAGCAGAGACAGGGTAAAGACTAACTAAATGAAACACAGTTCGTATGGTTTCATGGGTCTGTTAACAGAAACATTGCCTTCTGGTAAAATGGGCATTTTGGGCATTGTTTCTCCCTGCACCAGTCCTTTCCAGCCCTTGGAATCTGTCTGTAAGAAAGATGTTTCCTTATTACCCTGGTAGCACCTCCAAGGTAGGGAAACCTGCTGCCCCAGTGGGCAAAAGGACACTTCACTTCCAAAAAGCCCCTCTTACAGGTGGGGCTTGGGTGGATGGGCAGGGGCACAGGGGCAGTGAGAGGCTGACACTCAATCTGCCTGGGGCAGAGAAGCTGCCCTTGGGAGGGACAGAAGGAGGGGACAGGACAAAGTGGGTCCACAAACTTTGAGAAGTGTGATTTGCTAAGCAAAAAAGCCGGAGAATATGATCATAGAATCATAGAATCATAGTGTTGGAAGGGACCTCAGGAGATCATCTAGTCCAACCCCCCTGCCAGAGCAGGGCCACCTTAGAGCAGGTTGCACAGGAACCCATCCAGGCGGGTTTTGAATGTCTCCAGAGATGGAGACTCCACCACCTCCCTGATGAGAAGCTTAAGGATAGATGCCCACTCAGAGAAGAAAAATGGGACTGTATAAATGGCTGTATAAATAATACCCAAAGGAAATGTCTGTTTCCATACCGACTGTTTTTTTTCTTGTTGATATTACTCAGATTAGTTTTGCATTATCTTCATGGCTTGGCAACAGTAGTGTTTAGTGTAATATGTGTTGTCCATTCATAATACATTGAGGCCTGAGATAATTTCATGGCATGATACAACCAGAAAAATACTTTGCCTCTAAATTAAAATATTAAAGTACAGTTTCTAATAACATTCATGATTGCAGCAAGTCCCGGAGAGGTGAAAGATGAAAATGAAAGATGAGATGCTCTAAGGAGTATGGTATAAGTGGGTCAAATTGGTACCCAAATTAGCAAAATAACTCCATGCAGAGCAAGTTCTGGCCCAAAAGGACTAATTAGCTGAGACTCCTTGGCAGCCCTGATGCCACCAGACCTGACTGTGTGGCACTAATTCAGGTGTCTCTCCATGGTGCTTTCCTCTTTGCCTGGCTGCAGGAATACAGTGCCAGTATACAAGTTGTCTGGAAAGCAGTAACCCCCATTGGACCCTGATGAACTCAACATGAGCACTAGCTGCATCGGTGGTACAATTTATCCCCAAAGTAGGAGTAAATCCATTATTATACCAAAGGCATTTTGCATCATCACTCAAAATATTAAAAAAGTATCTTGCATCACCTGGCATAATTTTCCAAGCTTCTGCCATTTGATTTCAAAAGTAGTCAAGCAAACAACATGTTCCTTGCAAGTACTATCAGCAGGGTCAGTGTTTTACCAAAAGCATCAACTTTATGTGTAAACTCTGGAGGGGTGTTTGGCATAGGCTAATAGCCTTGATTTATGATGTTGCAAACCTTTCATTCAAGTGCAGCCGCAGTTACCTTCCAAGTTTGTCATGAATTCTGTGAACATAGTAGTTGTTCAATACACTAATTCTACACAAAAAGTAGTTACCTCATTTGAAAACAGATTTCAATAGCTGACATACATCTCCCAAACTGTGGCAAGTTTCTGTTAGTTTCACAAATACTAAATATCAGCATATTTTGTGCTGAATATTTTGACAAGCGTACAAGGGCTTGTATGTCCCAAGCAGCAAATAGCCGCACAGGACTTGGGTAGCCAGAGGAATAAATTGGGAGAACACCTCAAAAGCCCAGACCCGACCCAGCAGCAGTTGTCCCCATGCTTTCAGCAGCCAGTCTGTGTTGACCGGATGATTGCGCACATTTCCCACCACACTGTTTCCAACAGCCCTGGTAACTTTGGCTTTTGAAGCAATATCTTCTTTTGCATGAACGTACTTATAATATAAAGCATAATTTTGTGATATCAGCTGATGCAGTTGATTGGTCTCACTTATACTCCTGAAGGGAATGTTGGATATATACCTCCTGCAAAGACCACAGATACTTCTGACTTGGCCTAACATTTTGCTTTCTTCCAGAACTGACATGTTTTTCCGATCTCCCACAGATCTGCAGACTAACTCATGGCCTAAGGACTCTTCTCCCTGGATGGTGTAGTTCCCCCACCATGGTGGCTCCTAACGCCCTTGCTTACCCACGTGGAGGTCCCATGCCGCCTGAGCGGCTGCACTGGCTGCAGGCATTTCATAGGAGTAAACTACATTTCCATCACTAGTTAAAAGCAGATCCCACAAAAAAGTCTACCCTCATCATGAAGTGTGACTTAAAGCTGCAGCAAAACACGGTGGTAAAGAATATTAGTGTTTAAATAACAAGATTTTTAGTCCATTTACAGGTATTGGAGGATGATCACCTATTTCAGATCCCATCAGACCATCTATTCTCCCCCATCCCTGCCCCAAATGAACCAACAAAAAAGGGAGAGTGGGCCAGATTCCTCCCTTTGGAGGAGGAAGAGAGAAAGGAGCCAGTATACTTTCTCCTTTTTCAATTTTTTCTGCATTTTTGTCTTGCGTTATTTAACCACCTTCTATCCCAACATCATCCTCCTGACCAGCTGAGTGTGCTGCTCCCTCTCCAGTGGCCAGCCTAAAGAAGATTAAAGCTTCCTGCCATATCTTGCCAGTTGTATTCAAGAAGCTTTGGAGTGTTTAAACACTCATAAAAAGAACTGAAAGCTAAAAGCCAAACCCTTTCTAATCATGTATTTTAAGAAGAAGGAAAATGAAGAAGATGTTTTCTGTCTTTCTGTTTGTTACCGGCACCAGCACAGATTGGAGGTTGTGGAGTGATGCCTGCAAAAAGAGTCAATCCTCTATTTTTATTATCCAGTTTCTGGTAGGAAACACAGTAATAACTAATGAACGTAGTTTCTACTCTGATCCCCCTTTCCTGTTGAGTGGCTTTTCAGAGAAATTCCTTTGTGCTAAAGCTTCCTGTTTGATCTCAGCTGGAAGAGGCCATTTTGAGAAACCTTAAAGAAAACCTGCTCAAGATTACTTTGAGGAGAGAGTTTTCCTTTACCTTCAGATGGCAATGCTGCATGCAGAATCACTGTTATGATCAGCCTTGCCTATTTTTATTTCCTTTACTTGTGAAGCAGTACAAAATTGAGGAAATTATTTCATATTTACAAAGCTCCAGATTGTTTAAACCAGAATGGAGAGAGATGCGCAGTTTGTAGTGGTGTGTATCTGTTGGAACTTAGCTTAAAAAATCCCATAACAGTTTAATGATATAAAGGCTGAAAGATACACCAAAGAATGGCATGCTATGAAAGTAATTGAATATCTTTTCCTTCCCAGCCTTTCTCCTGTTTCTCTTCATGAATAAAATGAAAACAAAGGAATGAGACAATATCACCGTTATTAGTGACAAGGTTGCGAAATCAAGCCGTACAAGTAGGGAAATTCAAATGGTTAGGGATCCTCATATTGGAGCAGGTTGGCTGTGTTATGTTTAAAACTCATTGTATTGTTGCTGTCCTAAACTTGTACATATTTTGATGCTGTCCTAAACTTACCATTATCTTTGTCTTCCCAAACAGAGGACTGAATTAAAAAATAGCCCCTCATATTATAAATTACCTCGCCTATGGCTAACCTTAGCCAATACAAAGCTGCAGAGGGACCCAGCTGCTTCTGGAAGAGCTTGGAGCACTGAAGCCACTGGTGTACGGTGCAATCATCTGGAGGGATCAGCTGAGGAAACTCCTTCCTCGCTGAGCCAGTTCCCAGACGGAGCTTGCCAGGGTGAAGAGGAGATCTGACTGCCTGTGAAAGGAGGACACAGAGTGACAGAGAAAGCTGTGCTCCTTTTTTGACATCGTTCTGTCTGGTAGGGGTGGCGAGTGGGCTCCAAAATTGGTAGTCTGGAGGAAATGAGGTTGGTGGCTGAACACTAACTCCCAGATGTCAATAAGTCACATTACAAAATCAGTCCCCAGTGGCACCAAGCATCAATAACCATGCCAGGGGATGGATGAGGGTGCCAAAACAGGGGTCTTTTGGGGCTCTGACTGTCCCACCTGTTGCATGGGACAGTCAGAGGGACAGGGCAGGGGAGCTGTCAGCAAGACCCTCTCCTCAAACTCTTCTTTCACGCAAAATGACTGAAGTAAGTTTTATACATGGCAATTTCCACAGCGCTTGTGTAGAAGGGAAAAATATTAATGCCTTTCCCTGTATCAACCAGAGTAGTCTCACTAATCTACAGTTTAGAAAGTGCTCTCAATTAGCAGGTGCCCCTTTGCCAGGCCAGCTGCATGAGAAATTAATTAAATTTAATGGATGCCATTTTTTATTGCAAAACGTGTTTTATTTAAAGCTTCAGGAGGAAGCAATTAATTGCAGTGTATACCATGGATTCAAAAAAAGAAATTAAAATCTCATAGGAAAATGTGATCCACTCTGATGTGCAAAACCAACGTAAGTCTGCATTTCTCATAGGTAGGAGGAAAATATTTGCCTAATTTTTAAGGATTATGGTTCCCATTCTGCTCATGAGGGTTCCATAAAGAAACATTTCTAGCGGAGATAAATTACTGGCTGCCAGATATGCCTTGATTTAAAAAGAAAAAAGAGAGAGAGAAAACAATCAGAGAATCTGCATTAATTTCTGTTTTGTAGTTAACCAACCAGGGCACAAAGCCACTGAATTGAAGAAGACCTGGATGTATTGCAGTTCACCCAAAGCTCAAGAATTGCCACCAACTTAAATAATTTTCCATTTCTCAACAAGAACAAAAAGTTGAAATGTTGACAACTTCCATAAAGCAAAATCCAAACAAATATCTGCTCAAAGAAATATCAAATATCACATCATCACGGTTTGTTTCAAAAGTTACAGAAGGCTTTATTTTAAGGGTGAGGCTTTTTACCTTTTTCGTGTATATCTGACTATACATTAACTTGATATAGAGTCATTTTCTGTCCGGGATGCATTTCCATGGCTCTGGGTTCCAGACAAGTGACTGCAGGCCCAGAGCAGCCTGGCAATGCACACTGAATCATCAAATTAAGAGGGGGAAAAACCTGCAAACAAACTGAGTTCCTGTCATTTTCTTCATCTGGGTACAAACAAATAAGAAATGAAGTTTCTGTCCTAAAAACTGTCAGAATGACTCTCCTCCTTTATTTATTTTTTTCCTTAGGAAGAAAAACAGCTTATAATTTTACTGAAAATAGCAATCTATCACAAAAAGAAGGAAAGTATCTATAATTTGAAAAGCACCTCAGATCCTAATAGTCTGAGATTAGAAAGCTGGGTAGGAGCCTCATCTCATGTATTTTGGTACTCCCCCTCAGCTGTATTGGTGGTTAAGGGCCTGATCCAGCACCTGGTGAAGCCAGTGCAAATCTCCTCTTTGACATGAGCTGTCTGTGAGTGGTGTCTCCCAAATTACAAACATGTGCATGTGGACCTGCAAAGGGGAAGCTCTGGGCTCTCACGAGCCAGTGCAATTATCTCTCTTGATATAGTGGCCAGACACACCAACTGTCCCACCACAGCCATCATGCCGGCCACCCTCTCCACCAAGAAGCTGTTTGTGTTCTGACGTTTCCATCTCTTCCCTCCTCCTTTAGCCACGAGGCCGCTGCCGGTGGCAGCTCCACACAACCCCTCTTGTTACCCAGAAGAGCATCTCGCTGCATCCCTCCACACCCCTCCAGCCCCCCATAGCCACCCCCACTGCAGCCAAAAACCCCATTGCTCTCCTTGAGAAGTGTGTAAAGCCCCACTCCTGCTTGGCTGCAGCGCGATGGCTAAATTTGACCTTGTGCCACTGAGTAAAGAAAATGGAAAGATGAGGTTTTGCCTTCAGTTCAGGGGGAAAAAAAATCATCTTCCCTGGCCTTTTTTTCCAGTGAGTGATGCAGGGAGGGAGGAGGAAAAAGGCCTTTTGGAGGCTCTCTTTTTCATCTGAGAGCGAGTCAGCAATTAAAGCTGACTCTGCTTATTCATTAAATCACATTAAAAAAAAAAACCACACAGCAAAAGTGGAGGGGGAACTCTCTAAATAAATTTGGTGCACTCTTCCTTCATCCATCAATAGTTATGACTAGTCAATGTGCTCAATTTGTAAGCTAACTGCTTCTGAAGTAGAACCATATGGTTGCTTTAAAACATCTTTTTCGTGCTTAATTTGAGGCAATGATGCACCCTAATCAGTCGTGTGCGGATGAGACCCCTAATTGATGAATAATGAATCACGTGCTCCCACTCTGATTGCAGCATCACCAAATTAATCCCTTTAATCACTTGAAGTTGAATTGTTTTGCAGGCCGAGGTTTGTTTTAATGGCCAAACCACGGCACTGCAGGTGGGGGGGATGCCTTGTGAGGCGCTGTCCTCCACTGGCTCTGGTGGCAGGGCTGCTCCTCTCCCACTTCTCCAGGGCACAGAAGGCACGTGGAGGAGGTCATGGTAAGACCTCCAGCATCGGGCTTTAACTGTGAGTACAGAAAGGGTTTTGTTTTTACCCCAGTGTCACCACATCACTTCAGGCACTTGTCGCTGTTTGGCCCATGGCTGTTCACGCCTACCTTGCCTCTGGTGTTGGCAAGCGCCAGGGTGGCCACGAGGCAACTGAACCCACACCGCTTTGGTAGGAGGGGGTGAATGGACATGGCACAGGCACAGGACAGCAATGTCACTTCACCATCATTCATTAGCATCCTCCCAGGAGGATTTTGGGACATAATTTAGGCCGTGAAAGCTGTGACAACAGCTTAATGGGGTGAGTAAAAGGATGTCACAACATTCACTGTTAAGTACTAAGCCCAGGCAAAGGCTGTGGCTTCCAGTCCACCTTTCTGCCTTCAGGTAAAAGGCTGTAAGGCCCTCTGCCTGGTGTGCTGACATGAAGCTCAGCCTGATTACACAGGAAAACCTAAGCAGGAAAGAGATGTCACTATCAATAGACATAACCTTGTGGCTCCACGTTTCTTTCCCCCTGAATTTGTGATCGCTGATCCCTGCCCAGGGCCACTCTGGAGCTTGTTCTGCCTCTGGTGCCGCAGATGTACATACATGCAGGGACAGATTTTTAAATAACTCCTGATGCACTCAAGTCTGTATGCCTACCAATGTGATGAGAGCTCAGGTGGTCCCCTTTTCCCCTTGCAACAAACCAAGACGGGACATCATTGCTGATGATTCTCATGGCAGTTACCTGTGCAGACGCTGAAATGGCAATAAGAAGACTGCTACGTTTCTAAATTAATGTCCTTGCTTAGATCAGGACAGGCACTGAACTTAAAGCAAAGTTCTAAAGTTACATTTAATCAAAGAAGATACTTGTGCGCCAGCACTTAAAATAAGTAAAAAAAAAAAAAAAAAGTCAATAATGATTTGTCTGGTGTTCATTATAACACTGAAACATTTGTGCTATGTTATTTTTCCATTGCTACCTCCAAGCCTTTCATACAGAGGCTGAATTGATTATCCCTATCTGTCAGAAGCATCCAGCTCTGGCATTATTGACCTCATACAGTTAATTGCACCATTATCTTTCAACTCTGCAATGAAGTGCTGCTTATTCTTATGTTTTGAATTTTAAAAATCTTACTGTTGAACTCCTGTGCATGGACCTTTAGCTGCAGCTGAATAAAAATCCCTATTTTCCCTTCTTCCTCACACTAATAAACATAACACAGCCACACTGGGCTGGGTCGTCTTTCCATTTCTAATGGCAACACAGTTCACAACTGTTGTGGTAGTACTGTGCATAAACAGTCCATATGCTGGTATTCATGCACAGTGATCTCAGGGAGCCGACAAATAAGAAGGTAATTTACATCAAGAGGATGTGAATGCTTTAAATTAAAAGATGAAAGGCTCAACAACACCAGCATGGAAAATTATTCCACAACATTGCAGTGACTCTGTGTTACCAGGCTGCTTTGGTGCCCTGTTCTTTCTCACACACAAATCAAACTTGGCCTTTTCTCGTTGATGTGATACTAGGCAAAAAAGCCAAAACCCTACACAATGCTATTTGCCCTTTGGTGTTTCTAAAAAAGCCGGGATACGTGTAACTTCTACCCTCCACCCTATGTTATAGGATGACCAGGTGTCCGGAGGCTGAGCTGTGCTCTTTCAGCTGGCAAGCCTCTCAGTCCTGTGTTTTCTGAAGGGCCTACAAGCTGAGAAGGGAGGGCTCATTGTCAGGAGGGCAATTTTAGATGCTGTG
>VXBO01004733.1:44188-79188 GCA_013400135.1 Rhinoptilus africanus
GGGGGGGGGCGCAGAACTTGTTTGCAATGCTGTAACAAAGTTCATTTTTCAATAGATTGATAGTTGTCAATAACACTACCATTTTATTAAAATACTTTCATCCAAAACAGTACTACAACTCCACTAAATCTGTAGTTCCCCTATCAGTCATCCATGCAGACGCAGCCTTCTGTCCTTTCCAAAATGCAAAAGCTCTTTTCCTAACCCACTGCAAACTCCATCATTCACACACACCTCCAGCGTTTCGCCAAAATGCGTCAGTTAAATTTTTTCCAGTCTTTACTCTTTTTGCTTGCTGGATTCGTTTTGGACACTCCCATCTCCACCTCCTCTACTCTTCCGTCTTGGTCCCTGTGTCTCACCACATGGCTGGTCCACGTTGGAATGTCTCTACCCTGCAATCACAGCTGTGCAGTCTGGATACGCGTATGTTAACTTTCAAAGAAGTGATGTCTGTTGGTAGGCTCAGGGACATGGCCAGGAGGGCAAGAGCTAGGAGGGCAGGACTGCAGATGCTACCACAAGTACAGCTCCATGCTCTTCTCCCTCCTGGTGTGGCGCTGGCTGGGAGATGAGGAACTACCAGGCGCTTTCTCCATTTCAGAGGATTCAGGCACAGATCTCCTTGTCTCTGTCCTTTCCTGGAGCTGCAGTAGCAGCAGCTGTAACCCAAATCTTTGCAGCCACCTCAGGATGTGTCAGGGAATGAGACTTATCTCATGTCCCTTCATCCACCTGAGCTAGGTGTGCGGACCAAAGGCATTCTCCAGGCTCCTTCTATAGTGAGGGAAGAGGGAGACCACCTTCTCCAGAGGGGGAAGACTTTGCCCTGTACCAAACTCCAGAGGTGCCCAGTTAGGAGCAGTGTGGCTGAGCATGGCTTGCAGGCTCAGGCTTCAGCTGCAAGACCATGGCAGCAGCCCCACAGCTTCAGGCTGGCCAGGAGCTTTGGCAGAGCAAGCTGTCAGCTCCCCAGTGGGGGCAGTGGGAGATGAGCCACACAAATCCAGACCCAGGCTGAAGGATGCCTGCTGTTATCTGCACTACCAGCTTACCATCCTCAAACTGACTTGAAAACACAAACCAAAAATTCCCTGTCACCTGAAAAAAGGTTCTGGCTGACCCAGAGGCACATGGGCTTGCAGCGTACGCCAAGCATCCGCCTGCCTTGTCACTCTCCTGTAACAGCAAAGGCTGTTGTCGCAGCTAAAGAGATCCCTTTGCCACCTTTGGTGCCCTGCAGAGCAGGGCAGTGGCTGCCTGGCAGGATGAATGGCAGGAGAGGGGAGAACCACATCCCTACCCTCCCTGTTGCCAATGAGGGAAATCGCATCCACTGCAAATAAAACCCTGGTCAAGAGGGAAGATCTTGCCAATAGCCCTGAAATCCCACCAGTACAGGTCTCATCAGAGTGGGGCTGAGCACCACAGCCTCCAGCCTCTGCTATCGGGGTAATGGGGATGTGGCAGAGGTTTTGTACTGGCGCCTCTATGGCTTTCACAGCAACTTCCCAGGGCTGTTGGAATAAAGCTGTCCCCGTTGTCCCACGTAGTCACAGTAACACCCTCACAACGTGAAGTAAGGGGACAGCACTACTTCTGCAGGGTCATCCCTGGGGGACACCCCATGGGGAGCAGCCAAGGCACTGGCTCGCCCTCGTGCATCGCCAAGGATGCAGCTTCCAGTTCCTCCAAATTTCGAGGGAGTAAGGAACCGCGGTGGGGAACACAAGCGTAACCCCCAGCCCTGCAACTGCACTGCTGCAGAGAAGGGTTTTTTTAAACCAACGTCCTTACAAGCAAAACCTGTGTCAGATGAGGCCAACGCTCACAAGTTATTTCAAACACGTCTTGAGATTATCCTTGTTTGTTACTTGTAAACCATATTCGGCTGGCTATTTTGGGGCTTTGCAGAATGATGGTCATTATGTGATATCGCAGACAGATATTATTCCTGCTCCAGCTTTAATAAACGCCTGGCAGATTTAATAAAACTGATCCAGATTTAAAGTGTCCCTCTGGTGATAAATCACCTGGTAAAAATTTTCCACAGTCTACTCTTGCTCTGGGATTTCTGCTTAGTTCAATTCATTAGGCAAAATAAGTCACCCTACCTTATGAAAATCAAGCTGTTTTCATCTAGTTCACGCATAGCTGCTGAACAAAAGAGTTCATAAATCTACATAATTATAGTTAATGATTAATGCAATTAACAATGTAAAAAATACTGCAAACAGTTTTAATCAGCAGGTATTAAAAATCATTGAAATGAATGCTGCAAATCCCCAAGATTTGAGAATTAATTTGGTCAGGCTTTCTTACTGCTTTGACAAGAAAAGGGGGAGAAGCAGCTCAGGGTCTTCTGGCAAAACCAGGTCGTCCGAGAAGGTTGCCCCTCGCCAAATGTAGGAGGAGGTGGTTCCCCAATCCACCTTTTTTTTTTCTCTCTCTTTTTAATGGTGGCGAGGGAAGGAAACAACTCCTAAAACAAACTAATTTTTGGTCATTTTCTTCCCTTTGCAAACAGTTTGAAGACGGAGTGATTTGTACTTACAAATCTGTGCCATTAAGAGAGCGGGGACCCTAAATCCACATGCACACAAGCAGTAACTGTTTGTATGCCAAGCTGTTTGTAAGCCTGATTTGACAGCGTTGGGCTATTCATTCCTTTGTCAACCGTCCGTCGCAAAACGTTAACCTGCATGGGTCTTGGGGTATGGGAGAGCTAAATCTTCCTTCGACAACTGTATAATGACCAGACTGTTTCATTAGGAGGACAATTCACTCGACAAATCCAGCCCAAACAACTTATTTCACAATTTGTGAGTAGAATTAAATTTGGGGGGGGAGCGGGGGTGGGGGGAGGCGGGAGGCGGGAGAAGGTGAGTGGCACACAATGTGCCGCGGGATCAGCGCATTAGGACAAGTGCTCCAGCCCATTGCAGCGCCGGTCGTGGGCCTGAATCCTGCAAGGCTCGCCGCATGCAGATCAGCGGATTAGGGGGTCCCCGGCATCAGGTCAAGTGTCTAGAGGGTAGCTGATAAACACCCCAAACCTGACAACAGATTTTTCTTTCTTCCTGCTCCACTTGTTAAGTGCCGGAGCAAATCTTCTGAATGGCGGTGGAGTTTACTTAGGGGCCTTTTCTTCCAGAAGACACTCTATCCATTTTCTGAAGCCTATTTCAGGCGGTCTCTAGAATAAATTTGCTACGCATCCCGCACAAAAAACCCCCCTCTTCCCTCCCCCTTCGCAGTCTTAACTATAGCCTTTGTCTCAAGGTGTGTGAACAAGGGGGGAAGAACTCTGCACTGAGAAAAGCAAAATCGAGTCCCCCACGGATTAAGTTGAGCACTTTGAAGATTGTCTGAACAACTGACTTTTCATCTATAAAAAAAGTTTTTTTTTTTTCCTTGGAGACAGCTCTACTTTTGAATAAACATAACATTATTTTTTTTCCCAAGGCTTTGACGAAAGGTGCCAGTTGTTGCGCTCAGAATCTGGCAGAGAGATCCTCTGAAAGAGGGATTCTCTGCCAGAAAGTGACTTTGTCATGGCCACCTGGTGGTCACAGGTCTTGCTAAGGAGAAATTAAAGAAGGCTTCGCCGAGAGGCCGTGAAATATACTCAAACTATTAAAAATCAAAGCCATCTCGTGTTATAGAAGTGGGAAGCCTCTTCAGCCTGACCCATGGATGCGGAGGTGGTAGTGCAGGCAGCAGGCAATCTGCACGTTTCATGCTCTGTTAGACACTGGAGGATCTTAGCACTTCACGGGCACCTCCAGAGTCAGGACTAAAATGCAGCCTGCTAATGAGGTGAATAATTGTAAAGAGAGTACTGCTGGTTTTATTTACCTTGGGGCTGGGGATAAGAAGGATGGAGACAGCAGATGATGGCAGCCTTTACCCTGCGCCGCTGCTCCCGACAGTGCAGGCATTTGTCCTCCAGCCTCTCTACTGCTGCCTTTGCCCTCCTGTTGGCTCAGGCATGGCATGATCCCAGCTTCTGGCAGCAAGCAACAGCTTATTCTCAATTTTAGATGGCAGTCACACTGCTGACCTGTTTGTAAAGGCAAAAAAAAAGGTTGGCTGGTGGGAAAAATCCTGACCCAAGAGCATGGGTCCCAGGCCACCCATATGGTTTCCACCATCCCCTACTCTGCTTCACAGGACTCTGGCCTGAACTCATGAGGTTTTTCTTATCTTCAGTTCCCTTATTCCTATGTGTGGCAACTCTGCTATGTCGTGCCTCTCTATTGCTTGGCCTGGGTCCTTCCTGCAGTGTCACAAAGAAACCATGGAGGTATGAATGGACACCTGAGCCTGCGGGAAGCTTCCACCCTTCACAGGTGTCTACAGCTCCAGGGAAGCCCAAACCTCCCTACATTGCTCAATCAAGACACCACAAGAATGACCTGACATGTTTCTCTGTGTCTTGCGGGTGAAAAAAGAAACACACAACCCTCCCCAAGTGGTGTCAGAGACCAACAGAGCAAACTGCCCCTCTATGAACGCACTCTGCTGTCGCCCCACATCCACTGGGGTAAAATTTGCTGCAGTGGCCATGGGGCTTTCTCAGCAGCAGGGGATCATCAGAGTGGATGCTGCCCTGCTGGAGCTGCGGATGCTGTGGTCATGCAGTATCAGCATTTGCAGCCAGCTTGCGTGCCTGCAGCATCCCACAGCTCCCAGCAAGGCAGCATCTGCTCCACCGGTACTGTTATAGCGCTTCCCACCGTGCTTTCCTGTAGCTCCAATGAACCTGCTGTGCCTCAGGGCCACAAGCTCGGTCCATTGCATGTGCTGCCTGATCCGACTCCGCACATGCTATTTCCATGTTCAGTGCCTTCCTTTTAAGATGCTTCCTTTTCTTCTAGCCAAGATGCGCTTTGCGTAGAAGAGAGGTGAGGACACAGGCTAAATGTCTGGCAATTAAACTTCCTGTGCTGTCTGCAGAGTCCTGCCATTCTTACATGTGTATTGCTACAGTGCCAACCATCCCCAAAACTGTAAGCATGCAGCTTCCCTTGACTTCAAAAGCACTTCTGTTTCAAGCAACGGTCTATGGGAATTTCACCCATTGCCATCTCCTCAGGGGTAGAGGTTTCAGGATGGCTTTGGGGCTGGAGGATCAGTAGTGGGCAGATAGCACCTGTGACTCCAGGGTGCCAGGGCAAGAGTAATGCTGCTGCTGTGGTGACTCATTCAAAATTAATGACAATTTGATCAAAATTAATGGCAAGGCTGGGACTTGCTGTTCTCTCTTTATCCAGGGACAAAGGGAAGCAGAAGCAGCCAGGGTGCAATTGCTATGTAGGACGTGGTAACATACAGCTTTATTGAAAGTTAAAAGAGTTTCTAGAGTGAGATGCAATTCCTTCTCCTCATTAATTCCATACGACTTGTTTTCCCAAAGAGAGGATTACGAGCAGGTTGGTCTCATCCTGCTTCCTATTTTGGTGTGATAACGAGCACGGGTGTGCTTGGACAGCTGGACCCTCCAAAATGCCTTGGCCAGGAAATCAGGGTGGCCTGGACCTCCATGTTCCAGATGAAAAGGCAGTGGTTTGCCCGGAGGAGAGCCTGCCTGCTTTCCACATGGTGGAAGGTGGGACCTTCTCTGAACTCACTCCCAGCAAGGACCAGGAGAAGAGTTTCTGCATCAGAGGCAGGTTTTGTGTAGCTAAGTGGCCTAACCTTGCTGACTACATTGAAGGAAAACCATTAGAAGAAATAAGCTTTTGATGGGAAGAATGAGATACATACAGGTCAGAGCACATAATGAGATAAACTTTAACTTGAAACTAATTCTTGAGCTTATTATACTGTAACAGCTTTGGGAAAATGACTTCACATGGACATATTGCATTCTCTAAAATAGAGCTTCTACTAGTTCTAGGCCAAAGAGGTTATTTTCCTCTTTATTTCTGAATGCACCAGCTTTAGAGGATGCTTTCATGGATTAGAAAAATGTGTTTCAGTTAAATCGTGGTACCCACGTAGAGGTTGCATGTAATTAAATTCTATCATTGAGATTACCAGTTATTAGATTATATATGTATTTTCTTAAAAAGCAAGCATGGTTTTGCTTGTGTGACAAGGGGTGGCATGAAGAAAACCAGTGCTATGTGCAAAGAATTGCTAAATAACTGATAAATAGGCTTAAGTTATTTAAACTGGCATCACAAATAGCTTAAGCAGTATGTTTTGTATCATCTAAATTTCTAAATACCTGTAGTATATTTGTAAACATGGCAATCTAACATTTTGCTGAGCAGCACATTCACATTCAAATTAACATAAATGAGGATTTAACAGCTGATTGCACAGTGTGAATGATAGTAACTAATTGTCAGAGAGGGAGAGAGTTGTAAGATGATGGTCCTAATGCGATCAGTGAGGAAACACGATGCTTTCTTGCGGGACGGATGCGAGAGTTTTTCAAGGCGGCTGCCGGCGCCTGGGGAGGCGAAGGCGGCCGAGGGGCGACGTGGGCGAAGGGGAGGCGTGAAACCTCCTTCCCGTGGGCCCCCACCTCCTCCTTTATGGCGGGGATCAATGGGCTGCCTTGGCTATTGAACGCTGGTCCTCCTGGAGGAAGCAATTGTTCGGAGGTGTGGCTCATTTCAGGCATTTAATCTCTGCTGAATGGGGGCTGTGTTACCCGTTTTGCTTTCCGTCGGGGAGGGGGGGGGATCGCAGGCAGCTGGTCAGTGGGAAGCAACAATGACCGCCGGCGCCGAATGGGGGCAAGTGCCGGGCTGCGGGCGCCTGCGTCCCCACTGCTGACCCCGGCCGTCCCCCTCCCCAGGGGGCCGTGTTGTGCCCAGCGGGAGCCGAATTTTTCTCCACGCTGTCATTGCAGCCCAGGGAGAGGCTTACCTGCGAGGTTTTGTCCTCGCCTGATAACATTTAGGCCTGATAGACCCACGCAACAAGGTCTGGAGCTGGGCGGGGGGCCAATATGCACGGAGCTGCTGGAAGCAAAACAGGAAAACAACCCCCCTCGTTCCCCTAATGGGGGGCAGCCGGCAGCCTCTTCTGCTGCTGCTGCTGCTCGAGTCTGGGGGTTTCAGCATGTGTCTTCTGGAGTCCACCCCCCAGCTGCCCCATCGCAGCCGGGCGAGCAGTTGCAAAGGAACTTTCTTCGGGCAGCGAGGGGGTCAGCAGCCATGCCGAGGGCTGGATGGCTGGCAGGGTCTCGTTTTGGATGCGCTGTTGGAGAGTGTGGTCCATCTGGGAAAACATCACTGGGAGCTCATGTTAGGGCAGTGACCAGTCACCTAGAGCCATGCTGCCCACACAGAATGACTGGCTGCTGCTTCCCTCTTTTTGGGTGGTGTGTCCCATAAGCCGATTTTCCACCTTTTTTCCCTGAGAGACCTTCATTGCATCCAGGCACTAATTTAAGTGGAAAGGAGCAAGGCGTTAAAGGCGGTGGCTGTGGGGCAGTACCACCACCTCCGACTCCAGCATGGACAACCGGGAAGAAGCCTGGCAGCAAGTACCTGGGTTACCTCCAAAATGTGCCCCTCAGTGGGACGGATCGATTTCCCCTGAGGAGCTCTGAATAACTCCCCAAAGGATCCAAGCTCTATCCATGAGCTGTGTAAGGAGCCGAGATTAGATGTCCCGTGTTCAACGGTGAGAACGCCTCACATCCTATCGTATTTTAATGTCACCTTTTGGTTTGATGTGTTGGTGTGTTCACCTTTCAGTTCAAGGCATCTGAGGAGCTATCCCCATCACTAAGGTAAGCTTTAGCCTCCTCCCTCTAGCCCCATCTCCACCTTTTTCTTACCTTGCCCCACCCAAAGGCAAGAGGAGCCCTGAGGAAACCCATCTCCCATCCTGATTTGCACCAAGTCACATCTCTGTCCCTCCAACTCCCAGGGAAAAGGAGGGGAAACAACATTTCTTCTTGTGGAGCTCAAACTGCCTGCCCTGTGGGACAGGGGCTCTGTCTTCCTCCGTACTCCTCACACAGTCAGGAACATCCCCGGGGTGAACGAGCAGCCATGAGGTGATGCCAATATTCCTCTTTGGGAGAAACTTCTCAGACCTTGGTTAAATTTTGCCAAATAGTTGTGACACCAAGAAGACCAAGCAGTTGGGGTAACCTAAGCTGCTTATCTGGCCTGGTTTCACCTGTTTTGCCCAAATTTAAATACAAGACCAGAAAAATTAGGGTCATTGCAGGAGGAAGAGCTGCTTCCAGGGTTACTCAGGAGCTACAGTGGCTGCAACACTCACCTGAGCAAGACCACACACACACACACACCAAGGAGCTTTGAGACCGCATTTTCCTGCCTGAGGAGAGGACTGTAGCCAGCAGGTTTCCCACATTTAGCTTGTTGGGTGCATTTCGCTTTTGTTTGAACAAGAAAAAAATTACTTATCAACTGTGTTAAACTGAGGCTATTTTCCTCTTCAGCTTCTGAATGGAAGATTCATTTACCAGCAGAGCCTTGCATGACTCAAATCTCTGCTTCAGCCTTTTCCTTCAGACCATCAGATGCTCAAGGCCAAGCCCATTCCACCTTGTCGTTGAATGCTCTGGCAGAGACTGCAGGCCTCTCGCCTCCTGCCTTCCCACTCATGCCTGGTTTATCCCACACAGGGACCTCTGCATGCCCTCTCTTTGCCAGGCTGATTTCCATCTTATTGACTTGGTAAACTCTTTTCAAAGGGGATACTGTGTCTGAGTGTCTGTACATGGCCTGGTATAACCATGTCCTGACTTAGTCATACCATGCACCAAGAATTATAACCAGGAAGGGAAATCTTGACAACTAACTATTCACCATCACTTCTCGGTTACTTGACTTACTGTCTCAAATACCCCTGTTGGACTCTAACCACTCCCCCCGGGTTTGCCTTCCAGTGGGTTTTTTGCTACTGAAGGTAATGCTAAAAGCCATTTATTTTTACAGGTTGTCTCCCCTGATGTATCCATGATGTATCTGGACAGTCCCATGAGAAGATCAGACAGCATCCATAAACACTTCCTACCTCTAAGTGCAGAGACCTGCCTGCAGGAGGGTAGAGGAAAGGGTACCTCACCACCCTCACCTTTCCTGTGAGGATGGCGAGGCACTGGAACAAGAGAAGTTGTGGCTGCCCCGTTCCTGGAAGTGTTCAAGGCCAGGCTGGATGGGGCTCTGAGCAGCGTGATCTAGTGGGAGGTGTCCCTGCCCAGGGCAGGGGGTTGGAACTAGATCATCTTTAAGGTCTCTTATGATTCTATGAAGGAAGAAGATGACCCGAGGGAAATCCTCACACAGAGGTATTGACCAAAGACTAGCTGTAGGGAGGGAAGAACAGGGTCACAAAACCAAACTGGGAGGACAATAACTCACTCAGATGCGGGCACCAAGCAGCAGCCACAAAGAAGCTCAGATTCACTTTCTCTCCCACAAGCCTCAAGGCAAGCGGGCTAACCAGGCTCCCGAGCCGAGCTGGGCTGCAGCCGCAGGGCAGCAGGTGAGGTTTTCAGCCTCTGGGAACACCCTCTGTGCTCCCACTCCCTTCAGCAGCTCCAAATAACTTGGCAGCTCTGCAAAGGATCTGTTGGAGGCAATCACTTGCCTTAACTGAGAAGCTGGGACGGCTGGAAATTGGAGAGTTGATTGTGTCTGTGCTCCCCTTGGCGTCTCTGCCTTTGATGGTTTTATGCTCCGTTATAGCTCAGAGTCCCAGCATAAGAGCCACTTGCCAGGCCGTCTCAGCAAGGGACGAAATTGCTGAACATACTGGATGTTTCTTTTTTTTTTTTTTTTTTAATCAAGAACTCCTTATAGCATAACCCTATGATTAGCAGTATTAGCCAGCCTGGCCACTGCGAGGGTGACTTTTATTGGAAACGATGACTCTGGGAGATCTACCTGACAAAAATAAAATAGCTACCAGGGCCAAAAGCCTTAAGGAGATCTCCAGTTTCTAATAAAGATATTTCAACACATCAAAGATTAGAGCAAATGGGCTTTCCACAAACTCAAATGTTTAATACAAAGAAACATGAGACTTAGTAAAAAAAAATGACAGGAAAAAGGAAGTTTAAAGCAGCCCTAGCTTTCAGTGTAGTGTAAGCAAACAGCAGTAATGCCAACCTAGCCATCTGAAAACAAAGCACATGGGTATTTTACTAGTTTTGGGTCCTGAATCACCAAATTAGAAATATGTACTCGGAGCCTGGCCACAGGCATATTCGGGGTTAATTGCAGCAGCAACGTACAAATATAGTACATAGCGACTATAAAAGCCAGAACTCAGTTTTACAATCAGATCTAGGTTTTTCTTGGCAATGCCCGAGAAATTAATTGCTCTTGCAAATAGCAGGAACTGAATCAGTGGTATTGAAACAATTTTTTCTTCCAAATGATAGACCTTCAAGAGTAACTGGCACGCACCACACATGAGCAGCTATGCCTAAACAGCTCTGATATGAAAACCATAGTATCGTGTGAATTGTGCTTTTTTCCTTGGCATTTTATCTTCTCTGAAAGGACCTGACAAAATAATTAACAAATCATACCTGTCGGACCCAGCTGAGTTACAGGAGAGGAAACAGCAGTCAGACAGGATCCAGGGGCATCATGAGCTGGAGCTGCACCAGAACTTAGTCCTGCAGCCTGGAGCTGTCTTGCTTTCCATGGCAGTGCAGCGTAGATAGATAAGGTCTTCCTTTTAAGACTTCCCTAGAGACACAAAGAAGCATCCTGATCCCTGGTCAAGCTCTGTACCACAGTCTGCTTTTCAGCCTCTCTTGCTTCTTCTCCTTGATGCTCTTTCACCGAACACTGGCCTGTCATTGTGGCCACTCCAGACTCTCCAGTGGCTCCCTCCTGTGCTAGTCATGCCAACACCACCCAGCAGAGGCCAGGAGGAGGAGGCGGTGTTGTCCTGTCAGCACAGCTGGGTGTTATTTCTGAGGGTCAGGACAGCATTTCTTCAGCTGCTTTGCAGCATCACACTCACCCTCCAGCCAGTGCCCGTGGAACAAGCGTGAGCATCCCCAGCACAGCGCTGTGTTGTGCGCTCAAGTAAGCCTCATTTTTTTTCTCCTCCAAGTACTTCTGACGTGCTTTCTGGGTTTGCCTGGATGAGGATCTTGAGGAGCCTTCACATAGCATAGGGCTGGGTCCCCTTAGCCTTGGGGACCCTTAGGAGGACATGGGGCTCTTGTCACTAATGGAGCAATGAGCCTCCAGAGCGCTCTGGCCACTTGTGCAAACCCTACAGACAGGACCTCTAAAGAGCTGCTGTCTCCCATGAAGAGTGAGTGGGGATTAAATCAGCACTGTTCTTGAGATGCACTAAAAAACTCCATTTCTTCCTGACACAGGCAGCAGTGAGGCACCAATTACAGCAGTCCTGGGAGCTGGTAAGGCTTGTAAGGACACATTAGGCAACCCCATGAAGGAGATCAGAGCAGGCATGGACTCACAAGGTGAGGTGTGGTCCAGAGAGGTCAACTTATTCATTCCATGTCTCTCCCTCCAATCATTGGTCTCCAAAATACATCATATGCAAAAGGTTTGTGTAACCTGTCCTTGAAGCTTCCACTGTTTCTCCAGGTGATCTGCTCCAGTACCTCATGGCAGGAAATAGGAGGCAGAACCTGACCCCAGGCTAGGGGAAGTCAAGACCAAGGAGCAGAATGGAGGAGCACAGCTTCTCCCGGCAGCATGGTGAGCAGCCAGAAACAGGCAGTGAGACTGTGTTGTCTACCTACGAGTGGAGGGAGAGCATGAATCGGGTTAAGTGGCCATTCCGTAACTCTGCCGGCCCCTTGTAGCTCACGGGACAGGGCACTGCTGGTTCCCATCTGCAGCCAGCACGGGCTCCACGTGGAGGGCCGGAGCCATGGGGGTGAGGCTGACACTGCTCCTCTGGCTTTCAATAGCAACAATGGCAGGCACTCAAAAGTGAGGAAGAAGGCCTTGACATATTTAGCACCATAACCCCCCTTGAAAATAATGAGAGCTGGCTCCTTTGTGGGTCTGGGGCTGAATGGGTAGTAGTAAATCTTGTCGCCTTTAACTTCTGTGTCCGGGGAGCCTGGTGCTCCTCAATCATTCCTTAGACCCTAAGCCATCTTGCAGAGGGAAGGGCATGGTAGTACCTTATAACGTGCCCATGATAAACCACTTTATGCAGACTGATTTTTGGTATGTTTATAATCTCTTCCCTGTATGTTTATAACGTCTAGCCTTATTAAGGGCTTATGATCTTATCTTAATTTTCTCTCAAACCAGATGCATGTAATGATATTAATTTCTATTATTTTTCCAGCTGTACTTTCTTTTCCTGGTTAATCTTCATTTCCATGTAGTTTAGCAAGGGCTCTGTGGATGTGCATAGACTTCTTGCTAACTCCTGAAAAAGAAAAAAAAAGTTATGTTTCATATTTCCAGACTTTTGTAAAATCGCCACAGCTAGCCGGCAGCTGTACTAGCTAGATATTGCCACTGTGAGAGACGCAGGTCAGCCATTAGGACAACTCCACCCCGAGCCAGGGCAGGCTACAGGGGCACACCGGTGGAGAGGAGCAGGCTTCAGTTTACACATCACTTGTTATCCGCGCAGCAAAGGCATTTAGATAGGCAGAGCTTAACT
The DNA here is from genome assembly GCA_013400135.1 of Rhinoptilus africanus. Taxonomy (NCBI): domain Eukaryota; kingdom Metazoa; phylum Chordata; class Aves; order Charadriiformes; family Glareolidae; genus Rhinoptilus; species Rhinoptilus africanus. The sequence goes on from VXBO01004733.1 coordinate 56,810, forward strand.
CAAAGCATCAGTGATAACGTAGCAAATAACAGCAGGTGAAATGGCCTCCTGGCAAATGAGAAGCAGAGTTCTCTGATCCTTGAGGTTTTCATCCTGAGGTTGCGTGGGCTCTCAGTGGGGAGGTCTGCAAGAGAGAGACCTGTCCTCCACTCTCCTGCTGCTGCCCAGAGTTAGTTTCAGACTCAGTCTGCTGTTGAAGCCTGCCCTCGTCTTCAGGGATGTCACTGGCTGAAACCTAACAAGTCTGGTTAAGCATATGCAAGCTATTCTTTTCTGAAAGGCTGTGATTTGACCGATGGAGTGTATTTTCACAGTAATGAAAAGGCAAACCAGCTGCTAGGTTTAGGATATAGTGCCTCCAAAAAAGGGAATCTATAAGCTTTTTAGAAAAAGGGTTCACAGATTTTGTTTTCAGATAGAAGCAAAACATCATGTCCTGATTTTCAGGGACTGCTATGATGGAAAAGATGTTGTGAAGGAAAAATAACCCCCAAGGTTTTCATAGTCTTTTAAATTTGCAAATGAAAATGAGACTGAAGAAGAAAATACCTTGGGGGACATTACTAATTGGAGGTGCTTCCTTTCTTTTCCCTTCTCCAGGTAGAATGAGGCGAGGATATCAGTTTACTTCTCTATCTCATTGGATTTCATGTGTTTGGGAAACTTTTTTGTCTTCTGTATGTTATGATGTTATCATCACTCATATTTCAGTTCCTGGGCTTCACAGAATGTTGCTACTGCATCCCTTCTTCCAAATTAGATCCAAAGATAGTGGAGTTTGTCTATTCCTTCTCCTTAGGTACAGGAAGTTGAAGAATAATTATCAGCTTGATTATTTTGTTTTGTGCAAAAAAGAGAAACCAAAAGCACGTTTAAACAAGAGTCCTTATACTTCGTGACATCCAACTGGTGAGCAGGACAAGGCTCAAGGCCATCTGCCCTAGCTGCTCCTGACATCTGCTATCTTAACTGGCCAGCCTGAGGATCAGGACGAGTTACTATTAATTATTGAAGGCAGCATTTTCAGTACTGGCTTCTTTAGCAGGGGTCAGTGTAGTGTCCATTCAGTTGCAGACACACTGAAAACTAAATGCATGACCCCAGTCAAAGTTCATTGTAGAGACACAGATCTGGGCCATGACCTTAGAAATAGCTCAGCCTGCTTTGCAGGAACAAGAAAGCGTAGAATTACCTATTAGAATAAAGTTACTATCTTAAAAATGGGTGTCCATATAGATCAGCAACTGCTACCACAAATAAGTGGAAAGATTTCTGAGGATGAGTGACAGCAGCACCTAATAGTATAGATTTTTTTTCTGAATGATCTTTTCACCTGCAGTAAGCATCAGGTCAGAGGCTGGAGGCAGTGTCATCTCATCTGGCATGCTGACTGTGAGCCTGCAGCATCCAACATCCCCGGAAAGGCAGAAAGGAGGAGGGACTGGGGAAAGCGATGCTGAGAATATAACTGCCCCTGAGGTGCCACAGAGACTTTTAACAATTTTTGTTAAAACCTTCCTCAGTTCAGGTGAGTGGAGATGAGCAGAGTGAGGCAGCCTGTACCTGGACATGGAGGTGTCAGAGAGGCACACAGGGCGGGCAACGCGGGACCAGGGATCCCCACGTGCTCTCTGCCTGTCAGGTGCCACACGCTGCTGCAAACAGAACGAGTCACTGAAGCAGACATAGAAACTGCCTGATTTAAACTGACATTTCCAGATGCTCACTGTGGCGCCGTCGTTGAAAAAACCCGAGGGAGTGGGAAACCTGGAAATGTCCATTTGAGGCTGCAACACTTCAGGACAGATTTCGCCATCCTGCCCAGAGGTTTCAGAGCGGATGGTGGCCTAAATGCAATCCCTTGCCCTGGCTGTTGCCTTGACAAGGCAGAAAGGGCCCTAGGTCACAAAGCTATTGCCCCCCAGCATCGCCTGCTTTAAGTCTGCCCAAAATGTGCCAGGCAAAAAAACAGAGACGTTTAAGCCACTGACTGCATCCTGGGAGCTGCTGTCAAGCAATGATGGTCTGCTCCGGTGTCGCAGTGAGGTCACCACAGGCCACCATTAGTAACCAAGCTTGTCATGGCGACTAGCATCTACCCACATGTACTCCCACCCCAGAAGCCCACATCTCCTCTCCAGCAGCAACATCTGGATGTTCAGATCACAGCTCCGTTCCCAAGCCGGTGCTGGACTGCACAACGTGCATTACTTGTGCATGGTTTTTCATTGAAACCATCTCTGAGGAAAGCTGGTTTGCCAGAACTGAACAGAAATGAGGCATGGTGTTTCAGCTGACCTGAGTGCAAGTTTGCAGATCCCCGTACGGTATTATATGGCTGGTGTGAACAGAGACACAGCTCCCATAAATACAGGCAGGAGGGTATATTTGCATTTCTTGGACATGCAGTTCGTGGGGTAATCCTCCTCTTCTGGAAATTAGAAATACGGGAGAAAAACTGGGACTGAGCAGTTCAGATGGATGGAAGTATTTATGGCTTTATCTAAATATATCATGAACGGTGTGTTTCTGACAGTGCTTAAATCTCCTTTTTGTGTGTGTGTGTTGGTGGATGTTACAGAAGAAGTATGCAGGCTCTCCAGAAGTGCCTGACACAGGTCAATGATTACTGAGACCCTAAAGATCACCTGGAAAAAAGATTTCCTTGGACTCTGCAGAAATTCTTCACTCTGAGCATAAACCCACATGAACTGACTTACCTGGAGAAAAGCAGAGCGATCCTTTAGGACACTGCAGGATTGATGGAAATGGCCCATAAATGTGGTGAACCTTGGGGATAAACGTGAAGGATAAATCAGAGGACACATGCTCCACTTGCAATCCTTTGGACATTATTCCTGTTCCTGTAGGAGGGTGGATGTGGCTGTTCAAAACCATAAATGGCATTTAAAAGAGATATGTTGCTAAAGTCTACTTTTAGGGGAATTTTCAGATATTCCAGTCTAGGAGATTGCTGTCTAGCATATTGTTTCAATGAGCAGGTGAAAACCATAAAGCATTTCACAATGCAAGGAAGAGGTGAAAGATTACCCAAGAGCTATGTTTGGGAGGCCCTTATGGAGGTACCCAGTGGAGTTCCCCATGGAAATGGTCAGGGTGAGCATTAGATCAATGTCAAAAGAAACACTTAGTTAATGAAAAGACAAGACAAAAGACTGGCTATGTGTCAAACCCTCGAGAAAAAAAAAGAGACAACAGAGCACAGATAGCTCGACTCTGAGAGCCCTGACCACATTGTCCCCCCAGAGAAGGCAACAGGGGCTGTGCAGGGGAGAGAGATCCCAACCAGAGGGTGACACCTGAGCCCCGTACAGACTTGAGAAAACAGCAAAGTTGATCTCGTGTTGTCAACAGAAAGAGAAATTAAGTAAGAAGGCATTATACTAAAATGATGCGGGGGAAAATCTTGCCTCCGGTGAAAACTTTCACTGTCTTTTCTGGGAGGAGAATTTTGTCCTTGGTTCTGGATCACAAAAATAATTAGACACTCTCTGAAAAACCCAGTTTTCTGACTGCCCATTAACACATGTTTCTAAAGAACGTACTGCTCCCTGTGGGGGTGTGTGTAGACTAAATTTCAGTCAATATTTCTCAGGGATTTTCTTGCTCTTTTTGTTTCTTATCCTGTGAATATAGCCTGCTAACCAATGCCTGGGTTTTTTTAAAAAAGTATTATTATTTTGTAAACAACAGACAAGTTTTTGATATAGCATAATCATCACTTCCTTACTTCTGATTTTTGTCCCTAAGAAAACCACATAGACATTTCCTTCGTTGTTGTTAATTTTACCAGCTGTTCCACAAACTGACCGGATAACACCTCTGCTTTTCACAGATTCCTGCTTGGTAAACATAAAGAATAAAAATAACGTAGCACTTAGAAACAGAAGCCAGCAGACACAGTGTCAGCATGCCCCCAGCAATAACATATCCTGCTACAAAAGACAAATGCAGCTGTCCTGTGACTCCAAGACCATCCATAGGATGACCATGAAGCTCCTGCTGCAAGGCTGGCTGAGGAGCCTGTGCTAGGATGAGCCCGTCAGCGCCTCTCAAACTTGGATCTGCTTCAGACCAATGTGACAAGTGTTTGCCATAGCACAACATGCTTATACCAGTAAGCTATAGACCCTTATAAAACACCTTATGTGTTTTGGTCTCACGGGAGACTGTGAATTCGTACTTTGCAACCTGGAGTTCTTATTAACACGCTGAATCATGCATCTGGTATGATAAAATGGCTAAACTGACAAATATCATTTTACTGACAAAAATCAGTCAGGATGATTTTACTGCAGTTTCGCTTCAGGAGGGAAAAATTCCAGTAGTGTCAAATGGACATTTTGGTCTTCTTGAAAATAAACGTTCTAATTTCTTGTTGGGTTCTCAACTACTCAGCATGGCTCTTTGTGTCATACTACTTTAATTTTGTGTTATAGTAACTATTATAATACAAACGCAGGTAAATAAAGAGGAATCAGTATAGAACAGCTTGATCAACCTAACATAATTTCAGAATTGTAATGATATTATTTAGTTATTTATTTGTTGTTGAATAGCATCAAAATCAATGCTTTTTCAGATCCTTCCTTTTAAGAGAATTGCTGTTCTCCATGCAATGATGATAATACAACCTCTGAATGGCCTACGGAGCTCCTCTGAGGCATCCTGGGTAGATGAAGTATGGTACCAGACAGAAGCATGCCCAAAGCAAAGGCTAGGCTGTAAACCCTTCTCCCCAGGTCTCTGAACTGCATGGTTTGTAGCAGAATATGACAGCCCAGAGGAACCCTCTGAGTCTACATCCCTAAGCGGTTGTTTGGACCGCCTGTGTTATCATAATTAGAAGAAATATGGGCAGTCCATAAAAGCTGCACAGGTTGGTGACCTCTGGATGGTGAACCAAAAGCAGAAGTAAGTATGGTATACATCAACTCTGTATTTCCACACTTTACCATACACCGGATGCATTTGGTTGGTTTTTTCTAAAATGTGGAATGGACTTACCTTTATTGATTCTCAAATATCTGTGACTTCTTAAAAAATTTCTATTTTAAGTTTCTTTACTTTAAAGCATTTGCAAATAGTTTCATCCAATGCAACTCTACTTCTCAGAATGTAAAATACTTGACGAAAACTCATCACCCAGGTTTAATGATGATGAGCTCTGTTTCTCCTGCCACCAGCACTATTTATCATCTGTTATACCTGCAATATATACCAAATATATATACCAAATATTTGCCATCTGTTATACCTGCAACAGGTCTGTGACCTCCTCTGCTGCTTTTCTCCTCCATAGGTATGAAAGAAGAGGTGGCACATTACCATTTCCTGTAAGTCTCACAGGATCTGATTTTTAAAAGGAACAACAGTTTTTATTTTGCTGACTATGAGCCAGATGAAGTTAATTCTAAGTATATGACGTGCCTCCTGCCTTGCAAAACTAGCGCAGGCACTTACTCTCTTTGCTAGACCAGGATATGGAGGTGTGCTGGATCCTGCCCAGCATGTTGAATACTTATGGACACCAGTGTCAGGGAGGAAAAGGCAGATCCTGGTGGAAAACAGAGTGTGTGGGATAAAGTGGGTTTTGACCTCAGGTTTGCTGCTAAAACATCTCTCCTGTCATTCCGGTGACTGCTCCTGGCCCATAATAATATGGCTTTATTATGAGGGAGGTTGTGAGGAAGTCCTACTCCCTCTGCCTTTTGTAGCTAACAACTCCATTTTTTGCCAAGTTGCAGGTATCTGTCAGTTTATAAGTGTAGCTGCCTTTTTTTCTGATAAACTAGGCCTGGTGCTGGTTTCTTCCCTAGGGCATAGGTCCATTTATTCCCTTCATTCTGCTCACATTCTCCCTTATCCCCTTTTCATTCGTGCTCTTACATGGGAGTGTGAGTCTCAGCGCATCCTGACGAGAGGTTGCCCCTGGACTGTCCTTGTGCTTTCAAACTAGTCTTGCAATAAGTGGCCATGCTTTTAGGAGAAAAGGCTTTGGGCTTCTTTTAATTCAAGTGCAAATTCAAGAAGGTGGAAGTGAATTCATAAACACACTTTTTTTCCTTTTCATAAAAATATTTTTATATATGTATTTTCAATGGTAGCAGACCTAAATAGCTTTTTTGTCCAATTAAACACCGAACAAGGACAAATTCACAATATTCTGTACCTTTTCCCTTGCTTCAGAGCTTTCCAAAAGGCACAGATCTGCAGCTTTGCCCATGCTTACCTGAGCCAATTTGCCATCATTATTCATAACCTGCACTGCCACAAAGTTTGGGCTCCTTGCTTTCTTGCTTTCTCTGCTTCTTTTAATGAGAAATGTATGCTTTGAAAAACAAATAAGCTTCAACAGAAATGCTTAAAATGTTTTAAAATTTAAGTGTTTTAAAATTACATGTTTTGTTTTCTCATCAGCTGTGAGGTGGAGGAATGTATCTCTTATGTTTTCAGATTTAAAAGTTATGGGGAAAAAATCAGATCCATTAGCAATATTTAGAAGGGATGGGATGGGACCAGTCACTAAAGGAAAAGCTCAATGATTTATACAACTAAACTTGCATCTGTAAAAGAGACAACTACAGAGGTGATGTGAAAGCCTCCAGCTCAACCACTCTGGCTTCTGGCTTTAGACTGGTTCCTGATGGCATCCTGATTACAAAAGTGTCCTGTTGCTTTCCCAGGAGGGCCACAAGCTTGGCCTTTAATTCTCTCAAAGAGGCTGAACAAGCTCTAAAAGGATCAGTGAAATCCACGTTGAAGGAGTGAGTACTGGTATAACTCAACCCTGCATTTTCAGAAGTAAGTATTTTCCAGAGTCAGGAAAATTACTCTTCTGTGTACATACAAGAAGTTTAAAGGCAAATTTGTGTCCTATTAGTATTCATCAAAAAGAGAGGCATATTTATTAATAATAGCTTCAAAACTCTTCAAGCAAGACCCGGTCAGGGCAGTGCATTTTCCTGCACAGCCCTGCGCTTGCAGTCTATGGCAAGTTCTCTTGCAAAGGCATGAGACAGTCAGCACAGCAATGCTAAAACCCCAACAGTACTGATAAAGCAGGAAAAGGACTTCCTTTTTCTGTCTGCATTTGAAGGAGCTGGATGTACACATCACTTTGGAGAGGGATTGGGAAGCCCTTTGGAGAGAGAGAGTGTCATTTTATGAAAGAATTAAGGCATGCATGAGATTTGTCTTTAACTTCTTATTTCCAGGCTTTTATTGTTTTCAGCTAATGAGGTACATCTGGATACATCCTGAAGTGTCAGGAAATCAAGGCTTCTGCCTATTCCATTGTTTGTGTGAGAAGGTGTTCTGGGGTATTTGTGGTCATTGTAATGCTAGAACTTTTGTGTGTGTTTCCTAGTTGGTTATCTCTAACTTATGGAGTACAATGGCTCAGTTGAAGCAAAATCCTTGCTTATTCTTTTAGTGAAAAGGATAATAGGACATCCTCTCTGTAGTTGCTGGAGTAGGACCCACCATTCCCAAAAGAAAGCACTCTGTGAAAAAAAGAGATGTAGGTACTGGGTTAACCTGAGCGAGGAGAGGGTGTCTCCCTAGATTCCCTTGGTTTTGGATCCAAGGGAAATAAACATTTATTTTCTGCAAGAAATTCTGAGAGTTGCGAAATCATTTAAATGTTTTGTCCTGAAAATTTCCTATCAGCATGGGATCTGTGAGCCCTGGGTGCCAGTTTCTTAAGGCCCAGTCATGGCTGCCAGTGTTTGTAGGGTCCCCGCTCCATGGTACAGGGCAAGGAAGCCTTAAGGATCACCAACGTTTTGGGCATCATGTTCACCTGCTGATTTGTCAGGTGCCCAGACCCTTAATGGGGAGGAAGAGGCGTCCTAAAACTCTGAGAGCTGTCAGATTCCCAGTCCCATCTCAGGGAGCCTGGGAGATGGTGGGTGCTTCATCTTGCAACACAGCCCATCGTCTGTGCCCAGAGCTGTGAGTGGTGGGAGTACTGGATGTCTTTGACTTCAAAGATGTTTCCTGATAATAGTTTTAATACCCTAGGCAGAAATGAAAGAAGTCAAGCTATTATAAAAGGATGGGGCATGTTCCTGACTGATGAAACAGCCAGCCTGGATAAAACTCACCATACCTGTGCAATGCTCTTCCAGATCAAGCTGGCAGCACATTTTTGTCACGTCAGTGTAGCTAGGATTAGTTAACTCCTCAGTACATCATGTATGTCCTTCTGTACATGTTTACACCACAATATTTCTAGCATATATTTATTTTATTAATAAATTATCCCCAGAAAACAGTTCCCAAGTCAAGGTTCTGAATCCATAGTTAGGATCCTGGACAAGCACTGCCAAGAGCTGGATTCATGTCCGTCTTCTACCCCTTGGTGACCTTCGCAGTCCAGTTGTGACCTGCAAACATGCTGGTTGAGCTCTCACAGCAGTTCTCAGTGAAGCAGAAAGAAAAGATATTTGATCAGGCTACTCACCTCAGTGGTGTTAAGCACTAATTTCTTGAAGTTTAAATCTAAAGCCTGAATCTTCCAGCAGTGCGGAGTAGTTTTTATTGCTAATGCACCCTGTAATGTAACAATAGAACCATTTTGGCAGTGCCCAGTACACACTAAGAGGGTACATGCAGCCACTAACTTCTGTTGTCATTGCTGCTATAAATGCAGTCCTCAATGCAGTAGTAAAAGTACTATTTTAAACACCATCCTTAATATTCAACCTATAATTCTTTCTGAAGTTTTCCATGGACAGTGATATATTGCCCCATGCCTACCAGCACGTGCAGGATCCTGGAAGAGAGGAAAAGGCAGAAGGAAACTTGCACCCTTTAGAGAAATTAGAGACGGACACTGCGTGCAAAAGCGCCTTGTTCAGACAATGGGCAGCTTTACAAACAATATAGCATTTAGAGCTTCAGAGGTGAGGCCTGAAGTTCTTTGCTAACTAATTGGAAACTAATAAGGATATTCATTTGCCTTCCTCTTAAAACTCGTGCATTGCTGACACATGCTGACTTTTGCTGCTTCTTCAGCAGCCAGTGAAATAATTCATGATGTGAGATTTTTCACTGTCACTCATGCCAGCCTGATCAGAGTCACATCCAGCTGAATTTTGCTCTTTATCAGTGCAAAACCAAAGTCACAGGGACACGGTCTAACAGGTATATTATGTTACCTCCTGTGTCATGGCATTTCTGATGAACTTACCTCAATCACACTAACATCAGAAGGTATGATTTAGATCTATGAAAAGAAGGATACAAAAATGAGCGCACACAGAGAGCTGGTCATGAAACGTTAAATTGCATGTAGATCTACCACAGCATAAACCAGACACCTACCAGACACTACTAGATGTAAATAAAATAAATCTATGGATTTAGGCTGCTAGGAATGTTGCGACAGAATTGTACAGAATTTGGTGCCGTCATAAGATCCTGAATTACGTTGCATGTAGACATGTCTGTGGCTGGTGTGTCACCCTACTACAGCCATCAGATACAGCATAGGTGGGACGCCTGCCCAAACTGCATGAAACAAGGTAACCAGCAAACATTTTTCAGACCTAGGCTACATGTGCTTATTTAGATTGAATTAGTGCAATTAAAAATGCTACCCATGTGGTCTCACAGGGGCATGCTCCTCTTTGCAAGAAATTAATGTGCTTTTCAACCTCTGTAACACACACTAATCCTAGGTGCTCATAAATCCCCTCTAAGTGAGGAGACTAGAGATACTTCAGATATTAGTGTTCCCTCCTTCCTCATTCATGCAACAGGTGTGTCAGAAGCCAAAGCAATTCTTTCTTCTCTGATGTTTTTCAAAGAAGCTATGCCTGCAAGCCTCTGTGCCATGAAGATACCCACCAGAAATGATGAATGTGGTAAAAGCCTTTTAAGTTCAATGTGGTCTGTCTCCCCTCACGATGTGATGGAGCATGAACCCAAATGCAAGGGAGTTCCCAGAGGACAGCCCCACAGCAGCAGCTCCCCCACTTCTGATCATCATCTCTGCTGTGGCAACACGAGGGCTGCAGGTGGTTTCTCAGGGAGGAAGACTATGGGCCATTTCAAGCTTTGAGAATTAAAGCTTAGCACTTGTATTATAATGGAAGGTCAACGAATCACCAGCCCCAAAACATGCCTGGATATGCTTGGGAAGTAAGCGAGCCTCTCTATTTTATTCTAACTTTGTTTTCTGCACTGATTTTGCAGGGAGCCCAGTGCAAAATCTACTCTAGATGAGGCAAAAAGCACAGGCCACATCAGTAACGTCCATACTCAAGAGGAAAGTGAGCAGCTCACTTTGCCAAAGACAGATGGAAAATAGCTGCTCTAGTCAGTGCTGTTGTTTGAAGTGACCTGGGACTCTGACCAAACTCCAGAAAGCAAACTTTGGCAGAAGTAACCAAAATGACCTCCTCCCCACAAGACAAGACATGTAATTGCTGTCGGCTGCCCTCCTAGACGACTTTAGGGTATTTTCATTGGAGCTAAGTGCTAGCCTGATCCCTCCCATGCATGCTCCCTGTGTCTCACTCAGATGATGAGAAACTCTCAGAGAGACGTGCCTTGGCTCAGGCAGAAGCTACCGGATCACAGCAGGGACTGGTGGATGCTTTACAGGGGACCATGCCATATAATAGGATACCTTGACCTTAAAATCTATGGCTGTCCATAGTCTGGGAAACTGCAAAACTAACCACGTGCTGGCCCATTAAGGCTGGAGAGATCTGGGTGGATGTTATTCAATCAGATGCACCAAAATACCCCTGGGTGGTATTTCATAAGACTCCTCCTGCCTACCTCTGCTTGAGTTGTTGGAAGCGTGGCTGTTTTTTCTTATTATGCTTAAATGCCACTAGCTGCTAGTCATCAAACTGCTCTGGGGGGGTTGACGTGGTTCACAGGGAATGGGCAAGCCTTCCTGCGTTGGTGGTGGGAACCCCTCTTGCCCCATGTGGTCTGCTTCTCCCTGCCCCACGTCGTGACCCATTTGTGGGCACCTACGAGGACGGTGCCAGGCAGGACAGTGGGACCAAAACCCCGTGTATTTTCTCTGTGGCTGTGTCCCGATGGCTGCCCAAACTCTCGGCTGAGTCCTGCGCAAGGTCATGTCGCCCACCACTAAACAGCTGGCAGCCGAAACCATGCTCCTTGGGGTTTGTCTTCGGACTGTTTGCTTATAGTGGGATTTCTTTTTCTTCTGAACGCTGGCAAGCAGCAGTTGGACCTGCGCAAAGGTCTGGTGAGACCCACCTAGCCCTAGCCTTTCCTACAGGGAAGAAAAAAACCCCTCCATCCAAAAATACAGCCCCATGTCTGGGTGTGCAGTATGCATATGAGGTGGATTTTCGGCAGTGCTGGACTTAAAGCTACCCCATCTGGATCTGTTATCTGCTCGGTAACCCGAGTTTTCTTGTGACAGAAGGTCTGCTTCTCCTCTGCTGGAGAAAAACACAACCAACAACAACAACAAAAAACAACCAAATCAAAACAAGTGTTTTTATTAAACTTGCATGCACTTAAGCCATTTCTTTGAACCTTTACAATTCAGCACAGTGTTCACTGGCGATGAATGTCTTCATCTGGCTTTAAAAGGTGGGAACAATGACGTGCACTTAAATCCCTTAACTGGAAATTTCTTGCCTTTCATTTGTTTAGCCACAGTAGAGAAAAGACTAGTCACAAAACTTTCCTCTGTGCTTAAGAAGATTTCTCCTTTGAAGCAGCAACAACAATAATACTGTAATAGAAGTAAAGCCTGCTCTTCTTACACCAAGCATATTTTCTTCTGAAGAAACGTGCTGCAATTGCAATGACAAAGTCGGGCTTGCTAAGCAGGGCCGCTTCCCCCTGCTACTTTGTGTTGAACTTTTACAAGCAAGCCATAAATACATAGATACCAAAGAGTTAATTTGCGTTTTTAAACCTCCTTCCCAATATCCTCTCTCATTCCTGCATAAAATCCCCATGTCCAGACATCAAATCAGTAAACCCTGTTGCCTGTCAGAGAATACAATGTCAGGCCATTAGTATGTTAATAAGTCCGGAGGGTGACAGGTGGCCTAGTAGACAGCTCAATTAAGCTGCTCATTAAACACACGCTAACGAACAGCCAAGGCAGGGCCTGAACAGCACCATTCTGTAATGACATGATGTCAGAGCGAACAAATGAGGAAAAATAACAAAAACATTACAGCAGTGACAGACGCCACTAATAGGGACCCCTTGCACTACATCAGCCCTCAAATCAATGAGCAACAGGGATCAAAAAACTCGACCCAACATTCTCAGGGGACTGAATACAGCAAGATTTTTTTGCTCAGGTTTTTTCCTCTCTTTTTTCANATGTGAAAACGGTGAAAGGTAAGGTCTGAATGAAAATCATTATTTAATGGGATCATCATTTAAATTTGATTGGCATTTTTCCTTTATCTTGCCTTTTTCCCCCTTTTTCTGAAGCCCGCAGGTTCGAATGATTTGCTGTACCTGCTCTGCCTACTCATTCGCCATAGGTCACCCTACCATTTAAGGAGCGCGACGATAACTTTTAAAGTGCAGATTTGTAGCTATTATTTTTAAAAAGAGGACTTCTAGCAGCTGGTAGAAAAAAAATCCTATCATTTTCAAGTAAGGAGTTTTCTGGGTAATAAATTCAAGCATCCGACCGATGCTGAAATGACATTTGAGTCCCGCATTGCTAAACTAATAGGCTGGTTGACCATTATAAGGTCACGACCTTAGCTCTCATCCTAGCTGCAGAGCTGTGTTAAGTTAACAACTGATACCTCGCTGTGTTTCCTTAAAGGTCTAACTCAAGATTCGCGCTAATAACTAGGATAATCAAGTCTCGCTGCGAAGGGAATTTGCAGCAGCAACTTTCAGGGGGAAAAAAAAAAAAAAAGGAAAAAAGATCATTTGGAGGCTATTAATAGACAGGTGTGGAAGCAGCTGCAGCAGCGAGCAGGCTTGCAGATGCAAGCCTGACATGATATTTAGGAAGCTAGCTAACTGACTACTACAGTTTAACTACAGGAGTAGGCCAAATTCAGCTGCATGCAAGCCCACGGGCAGCAGCGGGATTTCCTACCACTTGCACCTCGCACAGGGTCTTGTATCTGCCCGTGCGAAGTAGGTGCAAAGGGCTGTCATATCAAATGATTGCTTTTTCACAGCCCTTTTGCCCTCCCGCAAATAAGGTACTGAGCACTGGAAAAGGAGGACTAGAGGGTGCAAATTTGGTGAGTGTTTCTGGGTTGGATCCAGCTGCACCAGAGGCAATGATGGGAGGCAGACATCAGATGTCAGATTAGCCTTGAGTAACAAAACAGCACGGCTTGCCCCAGTATGGTTACAAAAAATGAACACAGCTGAGGGCTAGCTCAATCGCCACATTGGCACCGCTTGCGCAAGATTTACACATCTCTTCCTATTGGTCTCGCTTCTGAGGTTGGACCTCTTTAACTACCCTATTTCTGACCAGACAGTGTTAAATTAGTATGAAAACTTGAGTACAGATTAGCTGTTACAAGCCAGTGGCTGGATTAAATGCACACAGCTCCAGCTCCACGGCGGAGTGGATTCAGAGAAGTAGGTAATGGGTAATGCAAGATGAACAGCCCTCTTCTCCCACGCTTAACAAAACGTAAAGCTCCAACAAAGTCAAGGGAGCTGCATCAATGGAGGGCACAGCTCTTCAGCACTTGTCACCTTCTTCTGGGAAAAATTAATCTATTTCCCAGTGTCTTTCACATGTATTTTGCATACACAAAGTATTGGCTAAATCGGTGCATGTTATCTTACTTCACCGCTGAAGTGCAGACGTACCTTTTGTTTGCCATCCACTCCTGTCACTGACTCTGTTGTGCTGGTTTGGATCCCCTACCTCTTTTCGGCATCTATGCCTTGGTTCAGGACTGGAAAAAAAACAGTTTTGCCCTGGGGAATGCAACAGAATTTTCTGTGGCCACTCCAACCTCAAACATCCTTGTGGTGTAACACAGTGAGAAGCAACACAAAGCAATCTGGGAATGCAAAGCAAACACGGCAAAAGCCATGTGTTGAATTCCAGTCAAAGCACGAGCATTTCTTGTGTGTATAAGGCTTTGAAAAGTGAGATGTATTAAACCACAGGAACTTGATCAAAAAGGACGGAGTGGCATATCTACGGACTGTGAGACACCAAAACCAAAGCCGTATGTACTTGCAAGCAGCGTTGCTCAGCATCAGCAGCTGAATTACAACTGCTACTTTAGAAGCAAATACAACCCTGAAGAAGAAACCACTTTAAAACAATGAGCAACAGCACTAAGCTGAATATGCCACCAAACTTTCCAGTCTCAGCCCTCCTCTTCCTCCCAGTGCCCTCCCAGCACCAGGGGTGGTGGGGGCTTTCCTAGTCAGGTGACAAACACCACCAAGAGCCACCACATCTGACTGAGATTCAGCACATTTGCCTTGTGGAAAACAGCAGGAAATTCAGGGTGCACCTTGTTTAGTAAGGACATACCTACATATTTTGGAAGGTCTGGGCTCTGTGCCATGTGTACGTTGCTCCTGGCTTCTCATAGGCTCCATCATTTTGGATACTTTCGCTGTACTAGTCCTACAACAGTCCATTTAAGATGGAGAACAACCGGATGGCAACTGAAAGAAGGAAATGCTCTCTGCACTTGTACCATGCATCTTATCATTTGCTGCAGAGCAGACAATATGCTAAATTATTATTTTTAGAGACATGTGTAGCAGGGCTTGTAACAGCCAAGGGCAGAATGGGGACTGAAAGGTGCTCCCAGAGCTGGCCATACACCAAGGAAGAGATGGGCAATGGAAAGCCCCACAGAATTGTAGTGCAAAGGGCCAAGAAGTCCAAAAGAGCACAGAGGTATCAGGGAGTTGGCTCATGTTGTTCCCTGGCAGACTCACCCCGTCAAACATCTCTCTAGCCTCATTCCACCCAAAAATGAAAAAATGCCACATGCAGATTTTACAAACTGTTCATGAGAGGCAGGGTAATGCCAACATGACCTGGAAATAAAGCTGAAGCTGAGTAATCAAAGCTCACAGGGGAAAAGCTAAAAGATGATGTGAGGAACGGCACTTTCAAGAAGAATATTGTACTAACCATTCACTGAAGTTGCAGGCAAGTCCTTTCCATAGTGACTTCAGCTTCACTGAAGGACAATTTCCCCCGTGTCTGGCAAGAGCTCACAAGAGCTGCCTGCTGGGATCAAAGCTTGCCCCACCATAATTCCTTCCAAAAGTTTCCTTTCACAACCCCTATCCCAGGTTTTGAAGGTGATGGCCATTATTGCTCTCCTGCCCTGATCTAAGCGGGCACTGGCAGGTACTTTCCTGCCTGTGGAGGTGGAGGACCATGCCTTGAAGCTGCCCCCAGGAACCCCACCATGGCCCCTCAGGGAGCTTCCTCATCCAGCAGATGTGGCACGACACAAGGGAAAACACTCAGGCACCCCTGTTTCCTTTGGGGTGTTTGAGTTTCAAGTATTCCCAGGAACCTCCTCCTTACTCAACATCAATTACACTAATTTAGAGAGCAGCTTTCAGTATGTAGCTTCTCATCACTATTTGGTGCCTAGCCATATATCTCATTTACTAGACATTGTTCCAGCTCTGCTCTCGGAGAATTATCTGTGTCCTCGTGGGCCTTTCTGTGGGCACAGCAGTGTCAGAGTGCCCCATAAGTATTAATCTCCATCACTCCTGTATATAGTGCAGCAGATGAAGGAAGAGGGAAGATATTGCTGGAGTGAGCTGAGGCACAGGGTAACAGTGTGCCTCACTAACGGAGGGGCTTTGTTGATATATAGTATTGGCATTACCTGTATTTCATTAGTCCAAAGCACCCGCCCCCGCCAGCTACCAGTGCCAACTGCAGCTAAGATGCTTCACAACTCTGAGCATCATCATGATTCTTGTTGAGGTGAATTCTTCACCCTGTCCCTCCTCAGGCAGGACTTTACCTTGCCTGTCCCTCCCAACCACTCTCTCCGCAAACCCAGTCTCTTCCAAACCTCTGGCTTCATGTCCTGTTGTCCCCTACCCCCATCTACATTCTGTGTTGCAGCCCTGGTCATTTCTGGTCTCTCCACGCAGAAGTCCCTGGCCCAAACCCCAGGTCCCTCGGCTCTGACTCATAAACCCAGATGTTCTCTCCTCTTTGCCTATTTCCAAGTCTCCATCACAGTTTCCTTGTCTGATTACACTCCTTCCTCACCTCCAAGTGGGCTAATTCTCATCCTCTTGGCATTAAGCTGGGCAGAATCCTTCCTGTGGGTCACTGGTGGTGGAGGAGACAGTGTTGTCCTGCAGGTTGAATCAAAGGCAGAAATCCCCTGTCAGTCAAAACAACTGCAGAGATTTTTCTCTGCATGTGTATCAGAAGTCATAGTTGGCTCTGGAGCATACCCAAAACCAACAGAGTTTTCAGGGGAGGAAGCTGCTAAAATTGACAAAGGCTTTATTGAGCATGTGCAAAACTCTCATAATTTTGTTATAATTTCTCCAGATTTGGCTGCATTTTTGAAAAGGCAGTAAAACACAAATCCCCAGCAAACAGCCATTTCGCCAAATTCAGATAATTCAGATTTTCATGTGAAAAGCCCAATGGCTCTGTGTTTGGGAAATGTCAAAAAATAATACTTGCACAGAAAAATTCTCTTTTGTTGTGCTTTTCCATGAATTGTATTTCTGTAAATGTCCAAAGCACTTGGTTTGGTGTTTTCCAAGCATTCAACTTGAGAAGATATCTATGCAAAATGTACCTATTCAAACAGTAACATTTGTGAAAAGTAGGAACAAAATTAGAGGGCCATGTAAAGTCAGGAAGAGAAGGCATCTGGTGAAATGGGTGTGATTGAGGGGTCTGGATAGAGAACACAGGTGAAAAGACAGAGTAAATCTCTTGAGGTTAAGGTGATACTTCAGAGGGTTTGATTTGTGTTAGGCTCCAAAGGCACAAAAACACCATTTCTACTGAAAGGACAATTCTTGCATCTATGAGTGTATCTGTGCGTGGGGGCAGAATTCAAAACAACAAAATACTACATCTTTTCACAAGTCTTGCTTTTGGGGTAAAGGTGTATTTGTCTTGTCAAGAGTCCAGTTTTTTTTAGTCCCGACCTACTGGAACTGAAGCCTTTCTGGAGGACTCCGTGGGTCTTGCTTCCGTGGAGGACCATCCCTTCAGGGTGCAAGGTAAAACCCAGTCACAGCGCCTCAGTCATGACTGTCAGTGGACTTTACCTCTTTCTCAGACTCATCCTCTGCATTGGCTCCCAAAGGATGTCTCGGTGGTGATGCAGAACCCAACTGGAGCCCAGGTGGCAGAGGCCCCAGCATGTCTTCTACCACCTGACGTAGGGGATGGTTTGCAAACTGCACGATGTACCTATGTTGCTAGCAAAGGAGAGCTGTCATGATGCTCTGGCACGACTCCTACTGCAGACTTGTGCTGTAAAAAAGAGTGGTTGGTCTGAAAAGCCTCTTGTGAGGAAATGCATGGCTTTAGGGGTCGACCTAATTTGTGTCCTGTGCCACAGTTTGCCACAGTTTGTCTCCTTTTAATGCCCTACTATTGATGTTGCCCTCAGTTTATGAGCTACTAATAGAAGAGATGGGTGGTCTCTTCCCGCTGCTCCTGCTGGTGACTTCAAGCTGGGACAAATGACGAACTGCTCCCTCCGTCATGCCCACCCTGGTCCCTGTACCTCCAGCTCATGAAGTCCAGGAGAGAAGAGCCAGGGCTTTTGTGAGTGGAGGAGACAGGCTCTCTTCTCTCACAGACAGCAGCTGGACATAACATAGGCAGGCTTTAAAAAGAACGAGTGCATCATAGGGTCTGAAATGGGACAGAAAGTCTACAGTTCCTTCCTTTTAGGATACACAGTTGACATTGGCTCTTGGCATGAGAGTATGAAAAGATAAATGGGGCTAGTTTTGTCATGAAGGCATCAGTGCTCCACCAAGGCGGCACTGGGACAGGGAAAGGTACATGGGAACCACGAGCCATACCCCTGCTGCTTCATCCTGTTTGATGGCCCTTCATTAACACTTACCTCACCAAAGCAGCTTCCGGGAACCACGAGCCAAGTCTGTATGGATCATGCTCGCTCTCTTTTTGAGATTTAATACTGCAAAATAGACCAGGAATAAGGGTATGTCAATTCTGCCCAAACTTTTCCTTAGAGATGTGTGGGTGCTTGGCCCATACCCACAAGCTCAGCCCCCGCCTCAGGGCTCAGAGCAGCCCAGCATCAGCTCTGGGTTCCCCCCGCTCCTGGCTGGAGGTGCTGAGAGTTACTGCAGGCTCCTCCATGCTCTTCTGCGTGTGTGCTTTGCTCATCTTCTCCCAGGCAGCTAGAAGGATTATTCTCAATATATCTGCCTTCCTATTTTTGTTTTGTGTTTTAGGTAAATGCTACTGGGTCATATATACAATAAAAAATCACTTTAAGCATAGCACTGGGAGGTTTGGTTGCTTAGGCTGGTTCTGTGAGTTGATCTTTGCTTGCCCCAGTACCTGTGAGACCCAGGCATTAATGCAGAGGTAAAACAACTCCATTTGGGGGTATTCTGTGTCACCTCAAAGAATGACATATGTCAAGTTTTCCAGATCTGCTGGGAATTGTCTGCCTGCTGAAATTAAATAAGCAAACCAAGGCTCTGCTCCATAATGGCTAAAATATTCCTTGTGATTAAAGCCTGGAAAATCAATATAATCTTTGCAGCATTATTAAAAGGTGATCATCTAGTCAGTGCCAGGTGAGGCTCCTGGACGCCAAGGAGACAGGGTCATTTCTCCTATGTGACATGGTCCCTGGAAGAGCAGCCAGTGTGACCCCGGGACATGCCTGCTGCCTCCCAGGGGGGTGCCCCGCAGGCAGCCCATGAGCTCGTCACTGCTAGGGGACTCTCCATCTGTAGCATGGGTGCCCACAGGGTGCTCCAGGGGACACTTCCCTCTTCCTTCTGCCCAGTGGTGACCTCACCTCCAGCTCTGCCCTCCTACAGCTGCCCATGCTCTACAGCCAGGGCAATTGCTGGGGACTCAGCCCAACCACCCCAGCTGGTCACACAATGACTGGTTTCCCCGATAAAATGCTCCAGATGTTTCCCCTCTCTCTAGTTTAACCAGCAGCCATCACAGCTGGGAGCCAGGGCATGTGGACACATGAACAGGCACCCAGCCTCTGTCTCTTATGCTATCAAGATCCTTACTGAGGTAGGACACAGCTTATCCACTTCTTGATTACAGCAAACTGGTGAACATGCCCATGTGTTTTTTATCACTATGAGCAGGGAATAAGAAGCTTCTGCCATGGGTTTGCAGTTCCCAGGCAAAACCAAGCTGCAAACAACATCTCTGAAACATTTCACCTGAACTGCCAACGAGGCTCTCTCTCAGCTACCTGTGGGTTTGTCGTCTACTAGCCACATCTTTGAAACCTATGAACTTTTGAAACACCACTCTTCAGGATAACCAAGCCCTGGGCTTTTGAGACTGGCTTTATAGTTTTGGCAGGGAATGCTCTGAAAACCCTTCACAACCTTCATAACATCTCCCTGCTTGACAACTTGGTCTCTATAGATAAAGGGGAAACAGCAGTACATTGACTTGTAGAACAAGCTTGTTTCCTGGAAAAGGCGGATTAGAGTTTTTGCCAGGTCTTCCTCCTACATGGGAAGCCCATCAGCTGTCCAAACTGGATGTCTAAATCAGGATTTGCTTCCTAAGGTTCAGGAAATGAGCTTTTGGGGTTTTTAAACCAATTCACCTTTTATAGTATGGCTGCCCAGAGAGGTTGTGGAGTCTCCTTCACTGGAGACATTCAAAACCCGCCTGGACGCGTTCCTGGGTGATGTGCTCTAGGTGACCCTGCTCTGGCAGGGGGGTTGGACTAGATGATCTTTCGAGGTCCCTTCCAACCCTATGATTCTATGATTCTATGATTCTATGATTCTATGGCTGTGAACACAGGCTTGTGCAGCTTTAAGAATGCAGCAATTTAGTGAGATTTCAGGGTACCAGCAGGAGTACAAGTTGAGAGGCTGAGTCTCCACAAATTCTCCTGCCTTGGGCCTAGGCTAGTTAGCACAAGGTGCCAAAATGACACCTTTCTCTCATCATTCTCTTAGCAAATCTGCCTTGTCCCTGTCAAGGAACATGGACACTACTCCTGTCTTTTAGGATCAAGGCAGTCCCCTTGGTGTCTGTAACAATGAGGTAGAGGAGGATACAACTTCTGGAAGATCAGAGCAGATACGTTTTCTGGAGGAAATAAGGCATCTCCCATTTAGGCTTTGTGACCATAATATTTCTTCTAGTACATGCTGCATTCCTGGGGCCAGGCTCCCTTGCTTTCTACCAGGCAGACATGACTTGTCAGATGCACCCACTTGGGGTGCAGGAAGTGGTGCAGAGAGTGGAAATGTTCCCATTCCCCATGGCAATGGCTAATGAAGATTGGGAGTCACTGAAAGGGCCTTTGGTGAGACTGAGGGCATATGATGGCTTTTTGTCTGATGAAAACTAGGTCCTCAGCTCTCACTCTAGGAAATCTTTGTTTTACTTGAAGTGATGTTTTTCCTCTGTTCTAAAGACACTTGCACAGCTGTAGTCCGGTCAGATACAACTTAAAGGTCTTCACCTCACCAGGAACAACAGTAAGGTTTGGGACTTAGGAGGGTTGAGAATGCTCTGATAGAAGCGAAATACACACTTTGCACTTGAAGCAGAGCTTTGATATTGATGTCACTAGTCTAAACAAAACACACAGGTTTTTTGAGGAACCAAAAACTTGCATAACGCCTGAACTTTATGGGTATTTGTGGATGGGCCCCATTTCTGAAAAAGTCAGTTGCCTTCCTGGGAATGCCTATATACAAGATTTAAGAGCCTGTGTTGGGCTCTCTTTTTTTCTCACAGGCAGCATTTTAGCCTTAAATAGATCTGCAAAGTCTTCCCAGGAGGTGGGAGGTATGTGTATGGATATGAGCACAGAAAAGCATCTCCCTGTGCTTGAAAATGTATGTTAAGATTATCAGGAAAATTGCATGGTCCAGTAGAGCGGGCGTCAGACTGCATTTTGTTCACTGTTTTCTGAGCCTGCTACACCAGGGGCAACAGTGGGGGGACCACTGTCTGACACAGTGAGATAATCCCACCCTGTCTTTCCCCGTACCCAAACTCAGAAAGCCACAAGTAAATGAAGAAGGAAAGCCAGTGACTGTGAAGATGCTCAGGTAACTCCAGTCTCTTCTGTTGGACTCCAGCTCTTCCTGGACTGAAGCCAAGTAAACATTTTGTTATATCAAGACCCATCACATATGTAGCAGATGGATAAGACTGGCTCATTCCCATCACTGCTACTGCCGTCCTAGCTTTCTCTGCCCTCCTCATTTTTGTTGCAATTTTTACTTGGGACCTGGTTAAAATCAGCCTGTAGGGTCTTCTCAATAGCTTCAGTGGACTCAGGCTGAAGCCCAGGAGGAGCAAGCTGAGGACAAGCCCATGGCTTTGTGGGTGGTAGATGTACCATGTAAATTGTAACTTGGCTTTAATGAAGAATTGTGTAATGAATGGTCACTCAAACCATGGTAGCTGTGGCAGTGACAAAATCCCTTAAATAATTCAAGATGCAGAAGTAGAAGAAATCCAAACAAACCTGTGAAAATTAATTTCAGAATCAAAATAACAGAAATGAAGTACTAGAGCCACCCTGGACTGGATAGCCTGGAAATCAGCTGGGAGAACAGGGAGCTGCAGAAGAAACCCGGACGCCCTTTTTACCCCTCGGGGCCGCCGGGTGCTGCCGTCCGGAAGGCGCCCGCCCTGTGGGCACTGCTGCTTCCCCCGTTCCCTTGGAAGAGGAAGAGGAGCAGAAGTAAGTGTGGGATAATAGGCCACAGGCACGCAGCCCTCCCCTCTTAGGGAGAAGTTATTGCGCCTCTGCATGTGAGTTTGTTTTTTGATTTTCCACGGTCCAGCCCTGTATTTAGCGCAGAAAGACGCTGCCGGAGCTGTGACACCGATAATAACCCTCAATGCCCACGTGCACAAAGCCCAGGGCATGGCTGGTTTGTCCCTGCAGACAAATTATCACTGACGCATTGTGCGCGCATCGGGATTTTGTTTAGTTTGCGGCAAAGCCGTAATTTCTACTTAGGTTCTAACATGCCATTAAAGCCCAATCCCCATGAAAAAAAAAAAAGCGAGCCTGATTTAAATGAGGTTTAAAACAGTTGCAAAACGCAATGTGGCTTTTCATACAAAGACAAGTAAAGGGCTGAAAAATTAACTGGTTAATCTGATTTAGGTCATGCCATGAAACTTGCTCTGCATCAAG
>VXBO01004733.1:84188-88128 GCA_013400135.1 Rhinoptilus africanus
AGAGGTGGTATTACAATTTACACAGGCTAAAAACAGCGATCTGTGAAAGTGGGCGACTTCATTTGTCTTTGAAAGCACCCAAGTAGCTCAGTATCCGCACGTTCCTCCTTTCAACCAGAAATACTTCTGCTGTGGAGATTTTGGGTTCACGCAATTGGGAATCGTTTTACTGACACAAAGTTGAACAAACTGGGCTCACTAAATGTCGAATGTGAAAACTGACCCTAAATCAAGATCAAGATAAATAACAAAAAAAGGAAGACACTAAGGTCCCTGGAGAGTTAAATGCCCAAAGAGGCAAAACCAGTCTTACTTTAAAGACCTTTGCAGGAGAAAAATAATATAGAATTATATAATTCTATGTAAGAATATAATTCTATATAAGATGTGGAGAGATGAAGTCAGAAGTCAAACCGACCCCTGGCACCAACTCTTCTGATAAAGGAACATGGCAACTCTGAGAGCTGTTTTCCAAAGACACACAGAGCAGGACATGACTTTTTGAAATGAGGACAAAGAGGTGCAAGAGTTTTGCCTGTTTGTCCTGTTCAGGATTTGACGCTACCCGTATTTTAGGAACAGACAAAAAAATCAGCAAGATTTTTTTGTTTATTCTGTCGCTCTGCAGTACAGTGTACAATGAACTACATCCAATTTTACAATCTACCTGCAGGGATTTCGTTATGTCAGCGAAGGTTCAATGCTAAGATTTTTGGGCATAAAATCCCACAAGTTCACAAACTTTGTCCTGTGTGGTTTGTTTGTTTGTTCTTCAGCTAATTGCAACAGGTGAGGGCAACCTTGTAGTGCCTTCCTGCATATGGGAAAATTTTAAAAAATAAAATAATGTGAGCACTGGTGGAAGCATAATTATCACCACCACCACCAAGGCCCACGTAGAAGTCCCCCATGGCATTTAGATGCATTAGTATTTGTGACTTGATGACTGCTGGTTTGCAAGGTGTGAGGCTGGGCTCGGAGACCTCAGCTGCTGGGGGCACAAACCGTACGAGATGGTTTTTCCAGCTTGGGTAAAGAGAGACTGGCAATCCTGCTGTCAGTAGCCTGCTTTACTGCTTCATCTGGGTAAAGCCATGGAGCTTGATTCAACTCAGTGAAGCGCTCCTGGTTCTCAGAACCGCGGGACATGACCTGCCTTCACTGCTTCCCCATCACCTTTGGGACTGGCGAGATCAAAGCTAGTCCTGCTTGTTTCCTCCTGCTCCTGACACAGGAACATGGTCACTGCTGCAGGATCGGGGCGAGCTGTGCTCGTGTCAAATCCTCCGAGGAAGGAAACAGGTGAAAAGCAAAACAAAAAAGAAACCCCACACCTTGGCTTGCAAGATATTTTAGTAGTCATCCTGCAACACACGGCACTGAAGCTATGCATTGCCACAGGGCAGAGAGTGAGAAAGAGATGGAAACCAGTGTCCTTCCCTGGATCAGGGACTGTCCACAACATTTCTCCAAAGTGGATGCCTGTCCCCTCTGCTGCTGACATCACTGAGTCCCTAAGAAGGTGGTCAGAATTTCATCCTCCCAAATACCCCTGCTAGACCCAGAGCCCATGGCTTCAGCCAGGGACAAGGGATGGCTCTATGTGCTGCTGGCAGCAGGAAAGCGGCAGTTTTAAACACTTGGGGCCAATTTTGGAAAACCACCCCAGAGACAGCAGCAGAAGCAGTGGCAAGGAATGCACTGTGGTGTGACGTCAGGCTTCAGCTTGTGACAGACAGGTTTTAGGCTGTGCAGTTTGCTCTAAAACAGCAGGTCAAAGTTTCCTCCCTGGCCCGATGTTTAATACTTTCTGCGTCGCTAACCACAGCTGGCCATTTTTCTAGTGGCATTAATTATCAGCTATATTCTTCTTTCTGAACGCCAGGACCACGTCTGTGCACTTCCACCCCCTCTGCCTTCTGCAGCCACCTTGCGGAGCCGTGAATGCTGGGCTATGGGAAGTCCCAGGTACACCCGGTGGAGATGCTGATGGGCTGAAGTTACTCAGGCAAGATACGAGAGTAAAAGCAGGGGTATTAGCAATTTTTTTCCCTTTGTTATTTAAAAGGGAATAATTACAAAAGTAATAGAGTGATTAAATATGTGTGCACATAAAATACCATCTATTTATTGTATCTACTCCACCACAGTTTTTTATATGGTCTCAAAGTACGGAGTAAAATCTTGACTATACGGGCATCTGTGACAAAATTCCCGCTGACTTGCATAAGACAGTTTCACCCCCTGTGAATCACACTGCCTATTCAAAGCGAAGCTGGAGAAAACAACAGCATTTAGACCATCTGGGGACAGCAAATCGGGCCTGCTACCTAGCTGGGTGGCTCTCCTGAGTGTCTTGCAGAAGCAGAAGGAGAGAGGGGCCGGCGGCCGGCACGGTGGCTGTGACTGTGCACGCAGAGGGGGAAAGTAGCCCCTATAAAGACTTTTTCTGACGATTATTTTTGGAAACCTTCTGGTAATCCCCAGTCAATCTGCATGCTAATAGAGGTCATTTACCAAAGCAGAATACTGGTGAAAGCTTTGCATAATAAGAATGTTAGTTTGATTTGATACTAAAACTTTTCAACTGTTCAATCAAAGCCAAAGCTGAATTTCTGGGGGGAAAAAAAATGGTATTGAATGCAGAAGTGAATCTGGACACAGTTTAAGCGAGCTTTTTTTGATCAATTAGACCTTTCTGTGATGTCATCTTTATTACTTATTCTAATGAGATGGGTGTTGTAAAAAGGATTGGGGAGTGAAATCCATTGATAATCTCCTTAGTGCTGTGGATAATATACAAGGTTTCTCCCCCACATTGAGAGCTCTAAGCTGTTCTAATATACTTTAAGACTTCTCAGTATCTCCCTATTCTTAAAGGAAGATGATTTTCCTTTTTATGATGGGGTGTAGATTCGTTCACTCTGTCTGAATAATTCGGTTAGAGATTTACAGCTGCACTTAGTCATTTTTATTCACTGCTGTACTTTTTGTACACAAAAGCCGTGGTTTAACCCCAGATAAATGCTATCTGCTGCGGGGCTTTTTGAGTGTACTAAAGACGTAGAAGCTAGTGCAGCTGCAAACTTCCTCCTCAAGCCTCAGAGCTATATTAAACTAATTTAAGTACCTAGGCAAATATGCTGAATCTCTTCCGCAGTGGAGCGTTTAGAAGGAGAATGGAAATTCTGGTGAAGTATTTGCACAGCACTTCCTCGGTTTAAAACAAGTGTTCAAGATTATAATCAGGTTGTGCTAGCCACCACTTAGATTGCTCTCTCTAGTTTAAAAGACGCATAATGAAGTGATAAAAACATTACAGGAAGCAAATCCACGACACTTGGATTGGGATGTTTTCACCCTTCACACTGACATCAGACTTTCCTGTGTGTCAACAGGAAAGAGAAACCTAGCAAGTTTTCCAAACCATCTAGAAAATGTCAAACAAAATAATACAGGCTTGCATGAAATAAAAAGTAACTTTCTGAACTACTGAAGTACAATTAAATTGATTACTTAGACACATTTAAGGAAGGAAGGAAGGGAGGAAGGAAGGAAGGGAGGGAGGAAGGAAGGAAGGGAGGAGACAGCAAGAGAAAGAAAGAGAAAGAGAAAGAGAAAGAGAAAGAGAAAGAGAAAGAGAAAGAGAAAGAGAAAGAGAGAGAAAGAGAAAGAGAAAGAGAAAGAGAAAGAGAAAGAGAAAGAGAAAGAGAAAGAGAAAGAGAAAGAGAAAGAGAAAGAGAAAGAGAAAGAGAAAGAGAAAGAGAGAAGAAAAAAGAAGAAAGAAGAAAGAGAAACCAACAGAAAGAGAAAGAAAGAATGAGAGAAAGAGAGAGAAAGAAACAAGGAAAAAGAGAGAGAAAGGAAGAAAAAGAAAAGAAAGTGAGAAAGTGACAAAGGAAGACACAAAGAAAGAAAGACGAAGGAAGGAAGGAAGGAA
>VXBO01004733.1:88251-111759 GCA_013400135.1 Rhinoptilus africanus
GAAGGAAGGAAGGAAGGAAGGAAGGAAGGAAGGAAGGAAGGAAGGAGGGATATGACTGGTACAGTTACAAAATAAATTTGTGAAAATAATGCTTTCCCCTTCTGATCTCTCAGGAAAGGTTTGTCCTTTGCATTTCAAGACTGCCTATTCTGGCAGAGAGTAGAGCAGAACTGATAAGTTTCTGATAAAAATCAGTATAGTACACACTCCCTCTCTCCCTTTTATCATCTACGTGTGTGTATGTGCAAAGGTTTCAGCTTATGTGGTGCACATAGCCTTTACATAAGCTTTTAATATTAACTATTCTTCCTTTTTCCTCTGCACTCTTCCATGTCAGTTTGTTGCGCTGATTTTGGACTTTGGGGAAAGACCACATCCTCTTTCTTTGAAACCTTTCTGGAAACAACAAATGAAAACCTTTTTTTTAAAAAAAAAAAAGCAAACTTCCTGCCTTATGAAATATAAGCCTCAGTTTTGCAAAGACCCAGTCACGTGCTCCCATCCTGTGAGTCCGGCCTGCAGGCCCATTGGTTTGCATAACTGGAAATAAAAATGGTGGATGTATGATGTGCAACCATCAGTTGCTGGGACTGGGCATTTGCCTGTGCAGGGAGCATTTGAGATACTAAAGGGTGTCTACCATAAAGAGACTAAAGATGATTCAAGAGATAATGCAAAAAAAAAAAACAAACCAAAACCCCCGAAAAAAATCAAAAGATAATACAAGAGGATTTTGTTTTTTTCTGAGCTTAAAGTTTTGACACAAATCAGTTTTCTTTCCAAAGGGAAAGAATTCAAATGTTTCTTAGGAAACAGGAATAAAGAAATATATGGACTTGGCAAAGAGAAATACAAAGTGAAGTCTTGGTCAAATGTTCTCTCTCTGTGCAGAAGAGATGTCCCTGCCTGCTGAAAGAAAGCAAGCATGCAAGGTGGGCACAGCTATGTGCAATATCAAAATAATCCCAAAGGATACCAGTTGGCTGGGCAGGGATGGGAAAGCTCCACATAGCTAGTTTACCACATCTGCTGCCAAGGTAAATAGACGCAGCTCCAGCGATCCCAACAGCCTGTGCAGATTTTGGCATCAAGGACCAAGCCCATCTGCAACCACCCCAACGAAAAAGCCCCTGAAGCAAAGCACTCGACTCCCCGCTGAGACGTGGAGTAGAGGGTGAGCATGGACTTCTGCTACCAAGTATGGGACTGGGTCCTTGGGCACCAGGAGCAACAGGTGAGCAGCACACAAAAGGACAGGCCTTGAGGATGCTTGTGGAAGAAGGGGAAGCCGCTGGAGCTGGTATGTGGACGGGCAGGTTATGTGTCTCCTTAGGGACCAGCAGCAATACTGGTGGAGAAGCAGGACAGCTCTACATGCCACGTTGTCACACAGCCATGAAAGTACCTTTTACTTTTTCATGTTGTTTAGAAAGGAAAAGAGAGGAGGAGGAGATACCCTATATCCTGTCACCATCCTATGGAAAGAAGCATTTGAAAGATAAAACAGGCAAACCATATGGGGGAGAAAACACCACAAATGACTTCAGAAATTAGGAGGTGATAGGATGTAATTAGAAGTGGTTTTAGAAGCTGGTTGCACAGCTTACATCAGTGAGGAGCGCTACTGAGAAAGAGTAGGTCACTGGGAAAGTTCTGCAAGATAGAAGCAGTGGTCTTTCCAGATGCTTGATATTTTCCCTGAATTTCACTCCATTACTAGACTTAGCTGTGCAACAGGCTCGCATAGCTCTTCAATTTGGAGCTCTCTGGGGACTCCAAAGAGGCTTCTTCTCTGCATGGAAACCACCCAGCACATCAAGGTGCCATCACAAATAGTGAAACAATGAAGAACAAAGAACAGCCTGCAACAAAGCAGAGGGATTTTGTGAGAAAAGAGAGCAAAGGAAACTCAAATGTTATGTCTGGAAGACATGGACAAACATACGTTCAGTCCTTAAAGAGGGTGAATGAAGCCAAATCTGCAAGAAGACATCTGTCAGAAGGTGACACTGGCCAAAAGCAGGAATTGCACATTGTTTTGTGGTGAGAGGTCTTTAAAAAAATTCACATTTCCAAGGTGGTGTGGTAAAGCCATTCCTACTTACAACTAACCCAACACTATGCACACCAGCCAGCTGGGGATATCTCGATCACGTCCCCGTAGTAGGTGACTGCTGACATTACTCGGGCTGGGAGGTGACTCTGCCTGCCCCCTCCCGGCGTGTGCCCTCACACCCTGGGAGGGGACGGATGAGAAGACAGGAGCTCTTCTGGCACGTCACTGCGAGGAAGCTATCACAAGGTGACAGGTCTCATATCTTCTCCCAGACACTGCCTTGGTCCCTGCCTTGGGGAGCCGAGCCCTACGCCTCTGGTGGAAGAGCAGGGACAGCCCTGCCTGGCACGGCGGGGGCTCTCCCCCTGCCGCTGCAGCTCCGGCTCCCTCCGGTGAGCCCCGACGCCAAGCCAGGTGGGCTCTCCTGAGGGCCCGCCATTGCCGTCTCATTTGCATCCAGCATTTGGCAGGGAAGCCAAGCAGCACACGGCGCACTGGGATGACATGATGTCCTGACCCTGTCTTACACAAATGTCAAGCTGTCCCGGTTTGTACCCCCTGCGGCTTGATGGGACTTGTTTTCCCCCCCTCTGGTGGGGCACACGACAGTACTCACGCCTGGAGACATCTAACAGGGATGAATGCAGCTCCTTGTCCAGCTAGCCGTGCCCAAAACCAGGCTGTTTGCTTTTTCCGTTAGGGTCCGCGGTGGAGGGGGGGGGTTAGTTTTTGCCTGCCCTCTCTCAGCAGTCATTAGCGTCAGTCGGAAGTGAAGGCTGTGGAGACTGGGGTGGACATAGCAATACCAGCATAAAGTCTGCACCCTGCCAGCCCCGTCACATGAGCTGGGTATGGGAGCAAGGGCACGTGGCACCGGGGGGCTCTCCAGTCCCCACAGCCCCACCATGACACTCCTTCCCTTTGACTTTGTGTGGGGCTGTGTGCTTTGGCTTCCTACTCAGTCACATAAGAAAGTTTTTTTGGATTGTTGCAGTCAGATGCACATGGGCCAGCCTGGAATTTTGTTCTTCAAAGGTCTTCAAGAGCGACTTCTAGGAGTTTTCCATGACTGGGCTACAGCCAAAAGCCATCTTTCTTCTGACAAGCCCAGGATGCTCACCAGAGCTGGTTCTGGTCATCTCCAGCAGCGCTGAGGCAGGACACTTTTTTTGCTGGTCCCATCACCACATCCAACCCTGCAGCAGAAGTCCTCTGTGTGTGCGTGCACGGACTGCCTCACATCTGCCCGGCTGCACTGCTGGCCTTGGACAATGCTCCCACAGTCGTTCCTCGCCGCACGGGCAACTCGTGCAAGGGCAACAAAACTGCCAATTAATGAAGAGTTATCAGATGTTGTCAGGCCTCGCGGGCCCAGTCGGTGACCCAACTGTCACCATGGTGGACAGTAAGACAAGGCAAGAGCTCTCAATCAGTTTAGGGGCTTAAAAGCAGTGACTCACCAACAGACAACCATTTATTTTTATCATTCACCAATAATTATAGTATTGTCCACTGGATATAAATGCCACACTGTTTCATGATAGTGGCTTCGCCTTGTCCTCTTTCCAAATGATTTCCATCAAATGAAGAAGATAAATCTGATAGCGAGCATTTCTGGTGATGGGTTTGCAAAGTGTGTGGGGCAGCCCCAGAAGTAAAACCTGCCTTACCGAGAATAAGCTGAATCCTGGGATCTTCCTCAGCCAGAGTCCCCACAAAACCATCCCAAGACATGCATGGCTTTTCAAAGAGGCTGAAATCCGTGTGGCAAGCATAAAAACCGACATCCTCTATATGTTCATTGAGCTGGTACAGCTGGGATGAAATTTAATTAGTGGGAATGATCTTCCATACCTGTAAAACAAGATGAGAAAAGGAGCCATCCCCGCACACCAAGCAAGGACCCCCAACCAGACTTCCACAGGTGCTCAAATATCCCTGCACTCCAGCAAGGGCTTTGTCTTAGTGGAAACGTGGCAGGCTGAGCACCCTCTGGCTGGTCCCAGCAATCTTCAGCAAGTGTTTTGGAGGTGTCTACGTAGCAAGTGGTCGGTGCTGCTCTTTGAGAAGTTGTCTGACATCTCTGCAAAGAGATCCACTACATCCAGAATAAAGAATGGAAATGATAGAGCAAAAAGCATGGTAAGTCAAGCTTGATTCTTGCTCATTTCATATTAAATGTATATTCTGGGTGCAGTGCAGTTTATTTACATGTGCTTCTTTAATAAATTATACCGCTGGTGATGCTACTGCTCAAGTAATGTCAGTGCACCTGCAACGGGTGGCCACATACCAGGTCGGAAAGCCACAGCGGGTGGCCGGAGGGAGCACGCACAGAAGCTGGTATGCTCTCCGCGATGTCTCCAGCAGCAGTAGGTGGGAAGGATGGCCACCCGAGACCATTCAGCCAGGTCGGCATGGGGATGCTGACCCTGATGAAGTCAGTGAGGGGAGCAACGCTCACAAGGAAGGATGGGAGAGCAGACGGGGACGCTGTAGGCTTTGTGCTGCCCGCCCCAGGAGCCGCCTCCATCTCTGACTCCACTGGCCACAACCCCCAAGCCATGGAAACCCCCCGTCCACGCCTGACTTTGCCAACAGCTGCCTGAGGCCAACCTGCTGGCGGATCCTGGGAAGCGCCGTTTCTTTCAGGAACGACCAGATATGAAGGCTCCATTATATGGAAAACACTGATCTCCCGCATCTGCCAAACTCAACACATTTCCTCCACCTCTCCCCAGCACCCCTCCCCACTGTCAGGGACCCTTGTGGCTTTTTCAATAGTTGTTTTCTTTCTGCTTAAAACAGGGCTGCTTCTCTGCAGGCAGAAAGGCCCTGTTTGTGGGGTGCAGCTGCATTTCAAAGGTACATTGTTGGTGAGTTATGAATTTGCATGCCTTTACTAATGTGTGGAAACAGGAGAATTCTTTTGCTTTTTAATCGAAATTGATGTTATTCCTCTGCCAGTGGTACCCGAGGAACTGTTTTGTTCCATTTCCTCTCCTTTCATGCAGCCCTATTTATGTTTAGATCTGGTTTGCTGCCACCAAGAATCATTGTCATTACCACCAGTGTCTAAGGGCCGGCCAAGTCCAGCAGCTGTGTGTTTAATGCCTACCCTCGCTAAGGTTTATTTCCTTGACAACATGGTCTTGTTTGAAGCAACTTTCCTCCCTTGAAGAAGAAAGAAAGAAAGAAAAAGTCCCTTTCCAGTGTTTTTTTTTTTTTTTTCTCCCCCCCGCCTTTTTTTTTTTTTTTTTCTCCCCCCCGCCTTTTTTTTTTTTTTTTTCTCCCCCCCGCCTTTTTTTTTTTTTTTTTCTTTTTTTTTAGCCTGGGGACAGGAATGGGAGTTTTGGGTGTGAATACCGGGACTACCCCCAGTTATTATTTTGACGATCCCCATTTCCCCCCGCCCGAAAAGCTCGCCCTGCGCCTTGCTCGCCCTCCGCATTTAAAATGGAATACCTAGGTGGCCAAGCGGGACCTGCTGACCTCTATATCCTGTTCCTTTCTCCGTGCTTTGCTGCCAGTTTCCTCGATAAAAGGCGAGAGTGAGAGATAATTAACAAAAAACATGGCCCCCGGACAATGAAACAACTGGCCCTGGCCAGCCAGAAATTTATCCTGGTTTTCTAGGTGAACTTTCTCCCATCAATCTTTCCTTTAACCTCCATGTTAGTGGAAGCAATAGGAACACCCCCTCCCGTCCCCCGAGCAAATGCTTTCTTTTGAGGGGGAACAAAACCCGAGATCGGAGAGGGCCGAGGTAAAATCTGGGTGGTATCGTGCCGCTGCACAATGCCCCCACTGTTCCCTGGGCCGGCGCTGGTGTTTTACAACAGGGGAGGGGAGAGGATGAATGGCTCGATGATGTGAAACAATCCTCCCGATTCAGGGCGACAAACTCATCCTCTGTTCCGCTGGGAGGGGAACAAAAAAAAAAGAAAGAAGGGGAGAACGGACAGGCAAGGAATTAAACCCAAACCAGTTCGTCGAGGAAAAATCTTTCCGATCCTTGAAACACTTCTGGGAGATACCGGGGAGAAGCCCGAGATATTATTCCTCCAGCTTTCGGTTACCAACGCAGCACCAGGGGCCGGTGGAGAAGGGCCAGGGGACGCTTTGTCCGTGGGGAGAAAGTACAATAGCCCCTAAGTGCCAGCATCTCTCGGGCTGCCCCGCGCTCGCTCCCTCGTGGGCGCCGAAAACCCCGGCAGTCGCCAAAAAAAAAAAAAAAGATTGGCGGTGGGGTTGGGAGCGCACAGGACAATGCGAGTCCACTTCAGGTCCCCTTGAGAGGGTATTATGGTGAGGGAAAATATTTGTGCTCTGAAGATGACACTCTCCATTTTGTTAATGGCTCTCATCCGGCACTGATAATCACACCCACCGCACTCCTGTCAGTTGTCCGCCGGTTCCCAATTAATGGGGCATGCTCAGAGAAAGCATCCCTTTTTCTGCAACCAAGACAATTCCATTGTGTTCACCTACTTGAGAAGAGGGAAAGGTGAATATGAGGGCATTCGGCATTGTAAATTACCAATAAAACACAAACTGAAAGAGCACCCCTCCAATAAATTAGGAGTCTTTACTCCCATTGGGTCACACGTTGGGAAAGGCGCATTCAGGATTGTGGCAGGAGAATTTTGCACAGAAACTAACGCAACTTGACCACGTTTCTGCCTGACCCTATTATTACTAGCAAAAAAATACTGTTTCCTTAAAAAAGTTGCACCAGATTTACGTTTCGTGCACTGGCAATATGGTGCAACAGTCCAAGTGGATGCATTAACATGGACTGCTTGCAACAGTAAAAAGGCAATGCCATTATCTATTAAATACTAAGAGCTGCTAGAAGAGTCTTTTTTAAAAAATTCCACATTTTGCTCTGCAGGGACTAGTAAAAAGCTCAGGAAGAAATTTAGCATCTCCAGAGAAGACATAGCCAGGCCACTGACTTTCACACTTCCCCAAGAACAAAACAAAACAAAACAGAACAAAACCCTCTCTGCAGAGGCATATCATTCTTTGGATTTAAAGTTGAGCATCTGAGCCCTTTTGATAAATACACACTCAGTATTAAATACAAGGACAATACAGGGGCGCCCCCCTCCCAAGAGCTGACCACTTTATTTTTTGTGATCACTCATATAAAGCCTATAACATTTAACGTGAGCACTATAAAAACCATGAAAGTGTAACTCATGCCTTTTGTTTCACCTCAAATAAAAGCCACATGACTCAATGAGGTGGGCAGGTGAGCAGAGACCAGCCAGAACGGGAAGAGCACTGCGAAGCTGGGCACAGGAAAATTCTAGGTGGCCCTGCTCTGGCAGGGGAGTTGGACTAGATGATCTCCAGAGGTCCCTTCCAACCCCGACCATTCTGTGATTCTGTGAGATTCTGATTCAGTTTGCTCAGGACAAGTGAGTTACAGTCCCAGTTAGCCAGTCAGGTCCCTAGCTGGGGTAAATCAGCTTCCATTCTTCACACCTAAATGATTTAATTGCATTCACCTGATGACATTCTCATTTCTGTGGTGCTCTGGTTCCCTGGTGCAGTTTTACAGGGAGTATGGAGTATTTAACATACACAGACATGCCAAGGGAGAGATCTTACATCAATGACACTTGTGGAAAGCTTAAAAAATTAAACTGTTTTTCAGTGCTTCACTTGAAAAATTAAAGAGGCTACTTTAGATCACAGAATATAATCTTCTGCTGGCAACTGACAAGTATCAGGTAAATACATCCCCGAATGCTCTTCTGAAAGGTGCTCACATGTCATCATCATTACTATAAAGAATGAAACTGCTCTATTGACTTCACTGGACTTAAGCCAATTTCCAGCGCCAGAGCAGTCATGATAGCATCATCACAATTACATATTTGGCTGCAGTGGGTGCATAAAGATCGTGTTTTATTAGAAATACCAAAAATTTCCTCAGTGCACTAAGTGCTGGCATTGCTGCTACTGCCATCATGAATTTCTTTGGCTTTCCTTTCCGCTCTGTGCTTGCCAACCTTAAAAAATAATGCTGGACTGCTTTTCTAGTAACGCTCCAAGCAGAAAAAAAAATGTTTTTCCAGGTCCCTTCCAGAGGTGGCTCTTCTCTGGAGGAGACTCTGCTTCATTCCCATTTTAGTGAGACAGTCTGCAAACCCACAGGTGGGTGGTTATTTCTGAGAAGGAACTCAAACCAGCAGCCACCATTTTGGCAAAGAGTACATCCTGAAAGAGGAATTTTCAAGGCTGCAGAGTAGGAGGAGGGCTAGTCTTCTCCAAAAATTTCTCCAACTTGGACAACCCAAACCAGTAAAGATCAAGCAAAACCCCACAGAAGCTGTGTTAAACTGTCGGAGCTTTTCCAAGTAAATACTTTGCTGTTGATATAAATGACTTTGGGTGAGATGACAGAGGCAGGCTGAATCAATATAGCCACAGGAGTGAGAGGCTGCACCACGTTAATAAAACCGGCGACAGTATCATAGACGTATTAGAGTTTGCAGCTTGGGCTGTTGCTGGAAAAGACTAACTTTACTTCTTCAAAGGAGGACTTGTAACGCCCTGATTATTGGTCTACATGTGTACCCAACCTCAGTTTACCTTTGCCCACTACTTGTTTGTCTTACAAGCCCCCTTGCTAATCAGCCATACTGTTACTCAGAAAGGTTTTCTGCTTATGGAAATAAAGTTCCCTCACAGCTCCTGGATCAGCATGAACAACACACACAAAGCCCATGGGAGGTTTTCTCTGGAAAGGCACGAGAGAGGACAAAAGTCCAGTCTTTCTTGCCTGCATCTGGGGAGCAGCCTTGCAGACAGTTTCTTAAACTAGTGGCCTTCAGGGAAAAAGCCCAAAGAAGAAGATGGCAAGGCTGTGGCAGCACTGGCTGGAGATACAGTGTCCTGAGAATTGGAGAGTGTTTAGATGATTAGGCTGGCTGCTTATGTTAAGCCCATGGTTACTTGGTATTTATGCCCTATGGCAAACATCTCACCAACTTGGGAGTGGGCACTATGCCATCTTAACAGATGGGCCTGAGCAATTTCAGCTAAGAGACTGTGTATGTCCATCAAATATGTTTGTTTAGGGAACCGTTCCCAGCCTGGAAACACAGGACCTATAATGTGGTGTCCAGAAAGATAACAATATCAGCTTTGGATCTCATCTGCCCAGCTGTAAGCATAGACTGCAAGTCTTTCTCTCCTCTTTTATTCCTGCTGCCCTGTAGAAGTGAATGCCGTCATTGCATCCTGCAGAGGCGGAGATGTGCCCGTGGCCAGGCTGTCACAGTCCCCACGTCTAGAGGCGTGCAGCTAAACTGTTCAGCAGCCCTGGGGACAAGGCAAATGGCAATGCTCAGAAAGGGGGAAGCCTTCAGCCCTGTTTGTACCTCATTACATCTCCCCCTGGGCAATGCCTGGCACTGAGCACCACCCAGCTGGAGGCCAAACCCAAGGATGTGTGAACAGAAAGCAGAGCGAGGTCCTCAGCCCCAAGAGAGGGTGACAGACCTAAGTTCTGAGATTATGCTCATAGGAGAGGGGGGACAGGGGGTGTTAAAACCCTTGTATCGCAATTACGTACAAGCCTCTGACTTGCACACGCCATACCAGCGTATACATTGCCAGTGTGAAGGCAGTGAGTTATCCCACAGCAGCAGGACCTGGAGCTGCTCGGCATGGGAACAACAAGGTGAGCTCCACCTGACACTTGCAGATTTGCTCCTCAAGATGCTGTAAGCAAATATTACCACTTTCTTAAATGTTCCTCTTTTTTTTGGTCAAGCTTCTTTCAATGAGTGCCTGTGTTTTAGTTTGATTCTGCAGCCTCAAATCACCACTACTATAGCAAGAAGCTATGGAGCAGAATGATCCTTCCTTGATGCGCCTTCCAGAAACAAACATCAATACAATAGGGACATTTGCTCTCTTTCAGGTGCCTTTAACGGCCAGGTCAGAAGGTGCTCTGTGCTTATATTGTCCATCTTGCTCTGAATGATATGCCCAGACCATCCTCCGTGGAAGGGCTCTGGGTGTTTCAGACATAGCTCTCTGTGAGGGACTATGTGCTGCCCCCGTGAGCAGAGGCTGTCTGTGACAGACCCCCGCCTCTTTGTAGTCATTTCAGTGCTCTTTAGCACAGTGTTTCTGACCATACTGTGCTCTTTCCCCAGACCCCTGGATGGGGAGACCCCTGCCTATGCAGGAGCATCCTGAATCCTACCTTGGCAAGTGATCCTGGGGGGGACATCAGACAAGGAAGAAGAGCCTGGCTGCACTCTGGAAGAATGACAGTGGAGGAGGGAAGGAGAAGAAGTATCTGGATGTAGAAGACTGATAGCCAGTGTGCAGTGTGCCACAGGCTAAGCAGGGCTGCACATCTCCTTCTCCTCTGAGGCAGGAGCTGCCAGGGTGGGAGCTATGAGACAGCTAGGCAGGCAGGGATGAAAACTGGTGAGCCTCCCTAGCCGAGCGCTCACCCCATTGAGGTGCAGGATGCTACAGCCTGGCCTCCTGATGTGAACAACCCTGTCTGCCTGACACAGAACACGTCCGATGATCAAACCCACTGGGGCAAAATTTCCAGACAGAAATGGACGGCATGTCTGGGGATATCCAAATGTATGGTGACCTTGGACAGGTTGGCGGCAGGAAGCAGGAGAGCCTGAGGTGTAGGGGAAAAAGCATCAGCTAAACACAGGACCTCCAAAAAAATTCTTCTTGGTGAGGAACATGTCACACCACAGTGACAGGCACCTCCCTGCCCAGCCCTGGTGGCTGTAAAGGCCGGGTGGTGAGGTGGGGAGACTACCTGAGCACTGCAGGAGGCAGGGGGGGTCCCAGATGTAACAAACTCACATGGCAAAGCAGCCCCTTCTCAATAAGAAGTACATAGAAAATCCACATGAGATATGATACGTGCTAAAGTGTCCATCACTTATCTGACCTGAGCGATACGTAGCTGCAAAAGATGACATCAAAAGTTTGCCCCAATCTTTAGAAACCCTCTCATACAGAGTGAATAGAGATGAAAAACACTGCAAAGTGAGAAAGTATTTTCTGATTCATACTTCATAATTTTCTGACAGATCTCCAAAAGAGATCTGTTTTATCCTTCCAGTTGTGCATGTTTCCTCAGAAAGCAAAAGGCCTTATTTGATACTAAAGTAGTGCACACTGGATACTTCTGGATACTTCCATGTAAGGATGCTTGCATGTGTATCCTTCCCTACCCAAGAGATGGTCTTAACGAAGCCACCAACTTGTCATGGGATGGTTCTGTTGAGCTAAGGATTTTCTTTTGATTTTTCCTTTCCTCTTGGAAGCCCACTCCTGCCCAACACTGCACATGTGCAAACATGTAGAGACAAACATTTTCTTTTCCCTTCTCCCCCGCACCAGCATCTTCTACCCATATGGGACAGATAATCTCTTTTCATATCGGCTCATCTTCTTCTTTCAACACAATTTCCTTGACATCCCAAATTACAACCAAATGGGGGAACGGAGGAATGAGCCTGAAATCAATTTCAGATCACTCAAAAGAAATAGATTTATAGCAGAGATAAATCAACAAAACCTTTGAGGGTAGATCCCCGAATTCTTGCTTCAGTCCTTGACATATTTAGTACCTGTTGATAGAGGCTAAGACAGCACACGGTCACCGAGGCGAGGGGCTGGGAAGCGGGATGAGCATCCCTGGCAGGGTGGGATCGGCCAGCTTTAGGTCAAGAGATTTGGATCCAAATGCCCATAAGGACACATAAAATACTTAACCTCTGTGCCCCAGTGCAGCCCCACTCAGGAAGCAAGCGTAACATCCTCTGCCCCATACAGACCGGCTCGGACCAAGCAAGGTTCATCCAGCCCCCTGCCTCCAATGCATGTAATCAGATGTAAATGATAGCGCCACGTGGCGCCAGTGGCGTTTTTAGCCCTACATGGATAAAAAGAGCCTGGAGGGCCCAATCTATGCCCTGCGCCTTTGTTTAAAGCATGAGAAAGGCTACATGGCATTTAAGCTGCAGCTATTTGGGAGGTAACACGGTGTTTCGCAAATGATAAGAAACAGGACATTCGACAAATAAACCGCCTGAATCTCAAAGCCGAAGCAAGCCGGCAGCACGCAGGAGCAAACCCAAGTCACCGCAGATGCTAATGCTG
Organism: Rhinoptilus africanus; assembly: GCA_013400135.1. Classification (NCBI taxonomy): domain Eukaryota; kingdom Metazoa; phylum Chordata; class Aves; order Charadriiformes; family Glareolidae; genus Rhinoptilus; species Rhinoptilus africanus. The sequence continues at coordinate 100,478 of VXBO01004733.1, forward strand.
TGGCACAGATACAGGAGCTGACTTTGGGAAGTCAAGAGGTTTCGAGATTAATGTGGGAAGTTAAGGCAAGAGGTTGCCCCGAGGTCAGGTTCTGCCCCTCCGGTGCGTCCACGTCGGGGCCAGCGCCGAGAGCCAGGGACTGCACTCCTAATTTAGTCATCAATTTGGAAACACGCTTAAATAGGAAGAAAACAGTTTGTTGGCAGAGATGAGGGGGCCTGATCTCTTTCATGGAGGCTGAAGGTAAATGCCTGCTAAGGTCAGCTGGAGCAGGTTGGTTTCCAATTGACAGAAAGGGGAATACGGATTTTAAGCCTTAATTTTTTTAACACATTTTCTTTCATTGTTTTTGGAAACATTAAAGGACTTTCTCTTAATTAACACTGAAGTTTAGATATTTTGTGAAAGTGACACCTTAGGAAAAAAATCTTACATTGTTATGCGCTTACATCAAAGGTCCTGATTTTAATTAATTTACTGTGGAAAAATTAACAAATTACAGTCCTAAGTACTGGAGCATATTGCTGGTTTTGTTCTTCTCTCTTTCAAGAGATTTAATTTGGCTTTGAAATCAACAGGACTACTTCAGGAAGGAGGTACTTTTCAGCATGGGGAGGGGTAATAAAACCTGGTCTTTTGTTTTTAATTTAACTGCCTGGTATAACTTGTCTTGTTGTTGCAGAGTGCTCCAAGGGTCCTTTAAAAGATATCACAGGGCTCATGCTAACACGTCTGCAGGTGAATGCTTTCCTTACGTGCTAGGAAGACGCTGTGTTCCCACTTAAATCATGAGCATTATGCACCGGGTAGAGAAGATGGACCAGTACTAGAAGCCAAAGGGAAATATTTTCTCATTTTGAAAGCAGAGCCTGTGGTTCAGTGATCCCTGGGCATTCATGAGCTGTGTCTTTTTATTTTGGAGGGAAGCATATTCAGGATTTTGATGTCAGCAGAAAAGTGCACATGTTTGTGTTGTCTGTCTATGAAACACGTGACATGTAGCCTCTACTATAGTAGTTTTACTTTTGGAAATATAGGTAGACTATAGCAACTACCTCTGATGTTACTCCCTTAGTCAACTGGGGGACTAACACCGCAGTGGCCAAGCTGCTGGTCACACCAGAGAGCTCTCAGTTAACCCCACATTCTCATTAGATCATGCCTCCTGAGCATGGCCCCTCCACAATGCCACTTGTGTCAGTCCTGCTTCCCAGAGGCTCTCCTTCCGCTGCCTGGTGGGTGTGAGCAGAGGCACTGGCCGCCAAGGAGTGGGATGGCCAGGTATCCCCTGCTGTGGCAGCCAGTGGCAAAGGGAATGCCTCCATAAAAAAAATAATGGAAGGGCGCGGGAAATTAAATAAACTGACTTCTGAAGTAAGAAGCCCATAAATACAAACCCTGTGATGAGCACTGAGGACAGCTTCAGGGGACGCATCGGGACCACCACCACCCCAAGACTCTGGGGGCTGTTGTCCTCCCCATCAGCCAGGATGAGACATTCACCCAGGCTTTGGCCGGCAACTGCTGGCTTGAGCGTGCTGCTTCCCACTGGCATGGGGCCACTGGCATGGCCGCACAGCCCCAGCACCTGCCCCAGCTCACTTGGGTACCACCCAGGGCACCCTGAGCCCCAGGGGTGGGCTTTAGATTAAATATTAGGAAGAAATTCTTTACCATGAGGGTGATGAAGCACTGGAACAGGTTGCCCAGAGAAGCTATGGCTGCCCCATCCCTGGAAGTGTTCAAGGCCAGGCTGGATGGGGCTTTGAGCAGCCTGGTCTAGTGGGAGGTGTCCCTGCCCAGGGCAGGGGGGTTGGAACTAGACCATCTTAAAGTCCTTCCTAACCTGAACCATTCTGTGATTCTCCACTCCTCGGGGTGATTAGCAGCTGAGCACAGCAAGCCTGCCAGGGCTGGCCAAGTAGGAGAGAGATTTCCTTTTGCCTTGTGATTCAACCTCCACAATGCCTTACAGCACTAGTTGGGAAATGGGAATAAAACCATTCGTCATGTTATTGCTGAATGAACAGTTTGGAAAGAGCTGCCTCAGGGAAGGCACAATGTACTGGGGTTGCCAGTGCTGCTGATTAGATTGAAGACTTGGAGCATGATCCTTCATCCCGGCACTGGCAGCGGCTTGGAGTTTTAGCTCTCAATATTCATTTTCCAGTTCCTAAAAGTTTCAGGTTCACATCTGGCTACAATCTATATTACAGAGGCCCGGTTCAAATCTCCACTCTGAATACCTCAGAAGAGGCTGCTCCGGCACCGATGCAAGGCAGGGGCTGCCAGCCATACATAGGTACACTGGCAAGCACAGAGCATGTGCGGCGTGCCTGGTGACACGCGGGGACAGCTTTGCTGTCACTCGAGTCCCTAACCGATGGGGAAGCCCAGCCCTGTCCTCCTACCTCTACCCTGACTGATTTCATTAGGTCTCATTTTCCCCTTCAAAGCTCTAGGAAGTCTCAAAGCATCCCGCGTGTCGACACGAGTCTCGAGTCATCGCAACAGTATCACAGCTAATGAGATCAAAGAAGAAGTTGTTATCTCATCCCTCCTGCCAAAAGCTGCGGGCAGCCGGTGGGATGGCTGACTGGGAACATCCAAGTTTCCACTGGTACCAGCTCCCCATCTGACAGACACACCCTGTAAACCAGGAGAGAAGCAGTACACGGGAAGGAAGGCAATAATTCCTACCTCTGAGCAGAATTTAAAAATTGAAAGTAGCATCTATTCAGCTCCTCCAAGCCATTTCAAAGGACTTGTAAGGCTCCGGCTGCCATTGTGCGGCTGGTAATTCTGTGTCACAACTAATTACCGCCTAATAGCCGTTGTAGGGACAAAGTCCCCGGTTTAAAAGAGAAGTCTATTTCGTCTCGCATTCAGGCCTAATCTGACCCTGAATAGCAGAGATTACATGAGGTAATACAGCAGTTATTTCTACCTGCTGTAGTTCATAAGCTCCATCTCCAGCTGAGGCAAAAACCCCCTCCCCCTTTACAAAGATTATTTGTCATTAAAATCCTCAGTAGCTTTTTTTTTTCCTTTTTTTTTTTTTTTTTTTAAATCTGGATGTTGCCTACACTTTCAGAAAGGTTTTTGAAGGAAGATTAGCAGGATTAGGAAAGGTTCACATATGTTCAGCCTCACTATTGGTATTCAAGACATCACAACTCCACCACCACCCAGGAAGCCCAAGAAAACCGAGAGCGAAGACAGAGAGGCAGAAAGAAAGAGGCCTCCTGGCCAGAGAAAGCGAAGAGCGCTCCAGCAAGTAAAACAGTCGAGTCAGACCCGCGGCTGCGGAGGCTGTCACTCTGCAGAAATCCTTGCCCTTCACTCCAGAAAAAAATACGGCTCTTACTCAGCACCTCGTAACTACGGGTGCCTGCAGTCGTGCTCCCCTGCTAATAACCCAGGCAGGCGCGCTGCGAGAGATTTGCAGCTGAAGGGGAGCATTTCCACAGGCAGATACAAGCCTTGTAATATTTCAGCTGGCACGAATGCCCGCAACAAAGCAAGAGGGAAATGCACGCAACGCACACGAGAGGTGTCTGACCTCAAGCTGGCAGCATCGGGTGGGCTGCACAGGCAAGGCATCGAATGGCAAAAGGGTGAAATCACCCATGTGTATCCAGTGAAGGATGGGCAAAGTGGTGCAGGTGCTGGGACATAACTCCCTGTGACCCTGCTGGTCACCCTTGGGGTCCTCAACCCTTTTTCTTGTGCCATGAGAGACACAGAGATGGTGTAAAAGTCCATCCTGCCGATCACTTGCCAAGAAGTCGTGAAACAAGAGTGTGGCCATACAGAGCCACCTGCTCCCCTGGAGACATTTAGACGCAGCAAGGGCACAGCCCCCTTTATCAGGAGGTGTCCCATGCCCAAGGCAATTCTAGAGAGCGTTTGGATTTCTTCTAAGTTATGATGGGAGGAAAGACAGCTGGAAATGGGGGGAAAAAAGGCCATTGGGGCAACCAGCATAAATTGTGTCCTTGCTGGTAGACCTCAAACTTACATTCCCATACTTTTCATTTTTTGAGAAAATGGGATTTTTCTGGATGCAAATCTATTGGTACAGGTGTCCAGTCAAAATACATGGAGATCTTTCTCCAGGTTGATTCCTGTTTGCACCGTAAACACCTAAGCAAGGTTTAAACCCATGCAACCCTTGCTCTGAATATAGGGTCCTTTCTAAAGCCTGGAGAACAGCTTACACCATCATTGTGAATTTTCTCCCTTTTCAGGCAACAACTTTTCTCCTTGATTCAGATTTAAAAAAAAAAAACCAAGCTATCTTCAAGAGTTTTTCTCCTGCCTTGTCCCTTCTTTCTCATCAACACCCTTGTGCCTCCTCCTTTCCCTCTGTGATGCTCGCTCCTAACACTGCATCACTCTTCTTCTTTCCTCCACTCCTCATCCCCAGAAAGATGCCTTGCTCCATCCCCCATCCCCTTCCCTCTTCCAAGAGCTTGTGTTTCTGCACTCTCTCACTACATATTCCCGGTCCTTCACAAGCTTTTCCCTCACACATTGCTCAACCTGAGCCTCCTCGATGCTCCTGAGCTCCGTCAGGCTCCTTCCTGAGACCTCATGGTTTCCCGTCCCCCCCTCACACCTCCGTGCCAGGCACCCCGGCAGCTAACACGTGAGGCAGCCACAAACGGCAGAGCATCAGCCACTCTGGGGTTTTGGCAATGAAACCCTTCCAGTTCCTCTGAGAGTCTCACCCTCCAAGCCGGCTTTGGAGGATATATGGCTCAGGCGAAGCACGCCAGGACCTCACTCGCATCGCCGGGTGGATTGACAGGGGGAGGCTTCATGTGGAACAGTTGAAACAAGCGATGTTATTTAAGGCATTTATATTTTCACTCGCAAACATTTTCTTCAAGCGGTTCCAAAGGAACATGTGCTTTAAATCGCTGCGCCTCGATAAAGTGAGCCCAGGCGCACGTGGGAGTGGGTCAGGGCCACCACTCCGACCAGGCAAGCACAGCTCCCCACCCAACTCGGCGGAGGGAGAAACAGTGCGAAGAACCCAAGGTAATAAATTCAGCATGTTATAAAAAAGATCAAAACTCCGGCCAGCATGTTACCGAAAGCAAGGAATCTCTCCTCTTTCTTTTTTTTCCTTTTTTTCCCCCCTTCAGCAAATGCATAAACCCCCTGCTAACTGAAGAACATCTTTCTATAGCTCAACAGCTTGGGGAGGGACTATCTATGGGGTACCTTTTAAGTAATTCAAACGGGAAAAGGGGAGCAACTACAGCATGGAAACACAAGCAATGTGGTAGAGGGGGCTGATCTTCTAAGCGGAGAGTGGCTCTTTAAACATAGCATGGAGTGAGAGGGCCACCAAGCCCTGTAAAATGCTATCACACATGAGTCTGCAAAAATATTTCCTCCAAGTTTCGAGGCGGGGGGAGTTTGGAATGAAGTGGTCTCACTGGCGCATCGGCTCCTGTGAACATAAATCCCTGCTGGATGGTTTGTATTTTGGGAGGGGAGGGAGGGAGAGACCACAAAAACTTCAGCATAAAAACTTGTACTTTTACGTAACCCTCAGCCATCTTTTGCATTTGAGCCAGTATTAAAAAGTCTGAGTGATACAGCATTTGCACAGCAGTTAAATTTGAGTAATGCCTTCTTTCTTTTTTTTCTTTCTTGGTGCTATACAGATTTTATCCTTCTCAGGCAGATGAATGACAGCTCACACTCGCAGAGGGTGCTGATTCAGAATTTTATCTGAAACAGCATGTTTATGGTACCTCCTCTAAAATGGGTCTTTTATTCTGGAAAAGGGGATCAAACTTCACTTCCAGGAGAGATTCAATAAATCCCTTTACAGTTCCCACAAGAGCAGGGTGTCCTCACTCCTTTGGGGGAAGCAAGAGTTTTACCATGGCAAGATTTTCTCTTTTCCTGTAAAACTTTTTACTACTGCCCGGCTCAGTGCCAAAAAATAGCACATGCAAAACTCAGTCCTGTTCACCTGCTTCAGCATCTCGCCCCCACCTGGGAGTGTGTATCTTAGATGGCCGCGAGGGATGTCCCACCATCATCCGAAGGGTGGGAAAACCAATATGAGCGCAGTCATCTTTGGCGTTCAGTTTTCCTTCTTGTTCTTAAAAGGGAAAAATACAAAAGGAAAAAGGGCGAGGGGAGACCCAAACCACTGTGAATAACTCTGCTGCTCAAGTCTTTGACATAGGCGCTGGCGGTGGCAGGGGGCCAGGCCCTGCAGCCCACCTCCGCTCCCATTCCCGCTGGGATGTTGAGGGGGTGGGGGAGCGGGGGTGCATATGCACGAGTGGGAGGAGGCCTTGCCTGCACCGTATAAGATGTGCGGGCTGAGTTGCATGAAAAGAGCAGTTTATTTTCTGTTTCTTCTGCTTTGAGCAGCCATCCGTTCCCCACAGCAGCGGGTTAATGCACAGAGGGGAGGTAAGCATGGCCTGTCAAGGAAGCCATGGGCCGGGTATGCGTGCAGCCCCGCTCCCATCCGGAGCAGCACACATTTCCTTGAGGACTTCAAGGGATGCGCTGCATTTTTTATGGTCTGAAAAATCAGTGGCAAATCCCCATCTTGCTCCCTCAGCTGCGCCCCCCCCTGAAGCAAGCCCATGGGAACTGCGGTGGGGTAAATTCCGAGGCTACCCTAGCAGGTCACTGCAGGCTTCCCTCCTTTTGCCAAGGAACAGTTGGCAGGAGGTGGCAGGAGGCCTCCTCAGATGGTGTCAGAAGATCTTCAGCTCCATGGTCAGCTGGTGGAGCTTGGACCCCTGGTGCAAGAGGGTACAGCAGGCCCCACTCTGCAAAGATACAGAAGAGCCATGTAAAAGCCAGCACATCTCCTTCCCGTGTCATGTCCGGCTGTCCGGGAGCAACACTCCCTCCCAGTTAAACATCTGAGGGATGGAGTTTATAAATACGATGAAATAGCCAAAAAGTGCCTGGGTAGCCCAGCAAAGTTGGGAAGAGTTGATGAGAGACATATGGTTCCAGCACTCCCTAAAAAAATATAATTACTATCTTCAGGTGGCCGCACACCCTCTCCTTCTAATGAGTAAGATATTTAAAGTCCTGAACTGTTTATGTGACATTTCAATAAATAATGCGGAGATTTGACAACATTTCCATATTCCTCCTTTAATGTCTGAATGTCTCTGACTTAATCCCAGTTCCTTGGCATTTATTACTGTTTGTTACACTAACAAGTGAGATTATGAGAATTCTAATGAAGGCTTCCAGTGAAAAACTCTGTGATTAAAATGCCATAATAACAGTTGCATGCATTTATGTGCCTGATTATCATAATCTATTTAGCACAAGTAAACATACAAACAGAAGGAGAAAAGCGAGCCCACTGACACTTCAGCTAAAGGAGAATTGGAAATGAGGGAGAAACAATGTAAATATGTAAATGTCTTTGTGTATTCTTTTTATCTTTTTTTCTCATCCTTGCTTTTTTTTCCCCCTGTTTGCTAATGAGACATCTATGGTTCGTCACATGTGGTCCTTCTTTGCTTGGCCGAGGTGCAGTTTTCGGGCCATCTGCTGGGGCCACTCTCCCGAACAATGCCACCCAGAAAGCGAAGGAGACATTCGCCGCAACCTTTGACATCACGGGCGACAAGAGATGGTGTCGTACAGACTCGGGGCTTTGATATGTTCATTTCGAACGCTTAGTTCAGCTGTTACTCCATTAATGCAAGTCCCAGTATGACACGGGAAGGCAACAGCCCCCCAAAACTCTCAATAACTTAAGGAGAAATCTCACCAAATTTCTAGTATGGACTGTCGCCAGCCAGCTTTTTTTAATCTTTTTTTTTTTTTCCCCACTTTAAAGAGCAGATTGGCTAGGAACTTCTCCATCCCAAGGATCAAGGCCCTCCTCTAACACAGATAATTAAATGTCCATGGCCAGCGAGTGGTTTGACATGAGCCTAGCTGTTGTTGCCACCATACGCAACCCATTCTGAAGGGAACCAACACCTTCAGATAGGGGAACACTTCCATGGTGAGCACACAGCAACAAAATCTTTGGGGGGGGCTCGGTCAGACAGATACAATAACCTCTTAGCAACAGGATTTTTAAGGCATTTTTCTCCTGAGCACAGGGTAGGGACAGGACGAAGGAATAACCCGAGGGAAATTTTGTTTCCAGCGAGTATTCGCATGGGAAGCAAAACATACCCACTTTCTCATGTTCTGCTCATCACTAAAACTCTGCCAGGACTCTCTCGTTTCTAAGGAGCTCTCGGTCAAAATAAAGACATGGGAAGTGGAAAAGAGGTGAAGGGTAGTGTAAGAGTGCCACATACAGACTAATGGTGACCGGCGGATGAAGGCAGGTCGGACCAGCTCACCAGACTGAACACGCGCGTGGTTTTCTAATCCCATGGGTGTCCAGGTTAGTTGGTGCAGGTCAAAACTCCCAGTTCAAGGGGCTCCAGTTCAGACCTCCTGCGGGGCAGAAAACTGTGTGTGTCTGGGCAAATTGCAGCATAGACCTGTAATTCCCTCTCCAGTGTTGTTTCCTTGCCTTTGTCCGTCTAAAAGCCAATCGAAGCAGTTGCATTGGTTTGTTTCTCTCGGATGTTCCCACTGCCCCTTCCCTGGAAAGGCAGCTCATTTTGGGAGGATTTGCACATGAGGGACAGCATCGAGCCTGGGGAATGTTAAACACATTCATTTTTCACTAATGTTGTATCTCCTCTGTAACAGAGAGGTACCTGGACTAAACAACAGCCAAGGCTGGGAGGTTTTCACCTCCTGTCTCTGGGTCCAAGGAAAGGCACGATGCACAGCGCACCTCTGCTCAGCAAGGGGACATTTCAGCAGAGGTCCCACTCCTCTGCAGGCTAGAAATGCTTTGCCAGCTGCTTAGAAATAGGGTCTCACAAGTATTTCTCTACTGAAAAAGAAGCTTCAGCATTAAACCTATCCTGATAAGTCCTTGAACACTTTAGGACGTAGTGGTCAACAGATGCCTGCCCAGGATGGCCAGGACAGGAGGTGCCAGTGGGGCAGCGCACAAGCCTGCCAGCACGGCACTTTCTTGGTGTTTCAACCTCTTTCTCTTCATTTGCCCATAGGAGACAGTATTGTCCATAAGAAATGAAATTGTTGGTAACACACAGCAGCTGTTAAAATAAATAGCTATCATACTGGTTTGTAAGCTTTAAGAACTGACTTTTGTGAAGGCAATAAAATGGTGGTATGGAGTTATCTGTTGCATCCTTCAAGTTTTTTCTCTAGCAATGTATTAAATGAAATCATACCATAAAAAAATACAGCATCTTGCATTAAATGCAATAAACGATGGTCAGGAAGATGGTATGCCTTACACCTGCACTAAAGAGTTAAAAGGAGTCTGGATGAGGTGGTTTTGATAATGTCTTAAGGTCAGAGAAAGTCAGTTCTCATTAATCTCACAGGTGTGAGACTTGCCCTGTTGAAGTAAATGGTCATGTTTGAGAGGAGGGATGACTGACCCTGAAGGAAAGATGTAAGACACAGAATCTAGCCTGGTTTTAAGTAGCAATATAATTATTTCATTGTAGAAGACAGCAGACTCATAAGTGACAGAAGTTTATAAATAAAGAGGGTTTTTTTTTTTTCTCCTAGATGAGAATAGGAGATGGCCTGCTTCCTGCATATTTTTAATCCTGCAAATATCACAAACATCAGCTCTGGTATTTCTGAGACTTCCCTCTGGGTGACTCCTGTGAAGATTAGAAGCTTTTCCAGCCTCTGATTGAATGGGAAGACATGCTGAGTTTTTGGCAAAGAGCATGTGTCTCCAACATTTCAATCGAACAAGTGTTAACAAAAACAAATCTAGCACTGGTAAAAAAAAAGAAGAAGAATCCCACCAGAATAAAACCAACTGCCCGCTCAACGAACTGAGGTCCTTTTCTTGGAGATCACAGGTATCAAATATGTTAGTTGGGCAGGTGGAATGGCATCAAAGCCCGTAGGCTGGACTTCATTTTTAAGCCCAGAACAACAGTAAAAAAATACATTTGTATCTGATTCAGATACATCCAGAAAGAAAAGGAAAAAAAAGGGAAAAAAGAGTCAAACCTAAACTTTTGAGAAGCCATTCCCTGCCCCTATCCTTCCCTCACACCTTTAAGCAGTGAGCAGAGAGCTTGCGGGCAACCCCCGCGTCCTCATGTCCTCAGTGTCAGGTGCTGGGATTTGTGGTCCTGCCATGTTCAGGGCGGCAGGGGAGGGAGGCCGGAGGTGGGGGTGGCATCTCTGATGCCAGTGGACTCCCTGACGCCCACGCTCTCAACTGAAAAGTTTAAAAATCTCTGGAGCTGCAAAGCCCAGTTTTGAGCCCAAAGCCCTCCTAACAGATGGGAGGCAGGCAGCACTGGGGATCAGGCCTTATAGTTTCTGAGGCATCAACAAAACTGTTTTCAGCTGCCAGTCCTCAAGGAGCCGTGGTGACACAGAGGCTCTTCGTCCTTCAGATGCCTCAGATTCCTTACAGACAGGCAGGGGCACTTTCACTGTAGCTGGGAGGTATCCATGAGGAAAGGACACTGGGCTGTAGGCCTTGAGGGAATATAGGCAACAACAATCCCAAACAATAACCTAATGACATTCCGAGTGATTCTTAACATGAAAGCAACAGCCTGGTTTTTATTAAGTTATCACTTCATCATGTTGCGATTGCCTTCATTCGTGCCTTAGTTGCCTACAGTCACTATTTTTAAAAAAAAAACCAAACTAATCAAACAAAAAAAAACCCCAAACCAAACATATTTACATGTACGAAAATAGGCTCTGCTCCACATTTGAGCACCAAAAGCAAGTTGGGGTGAAGGGCTCTTCTAGAAGCCCTTCATGGCCACTTTCCCCAGACGCGCCGGCAAGAGGCATTTTGCAACACCGAGCCTCATTGAACCGTGTGACATTTAATTTGACATCTCACGGCAGAGATCACCCCCCTGCCTCCTTGCACCCCCCCACCCCATCCTTCCCAGGAGAACGGCAGAGAAGCACCGCCCCACTGCTACTGCTCCTGCCCCGCGCAAACTCCGCGCTCCCCAGCGCAAGGAGCCCCGCTGGCTGCAGGCGGGACAGAGCTGGCGTTCGGACAGACGGACGGTGACCACCAAAGGCATGGCTCGTCCCGTTAGGGACATAGACCCTGTCTTCTCCTTGGTGGTGGTGTGGGGTTTCCTTTCTGGAGGGAAAAAAGGAAAAGGAAAAAAAAAAAAAAAAAGAAAAAAAAGGAAAGGAGAGGAAAGGAAAGGAAAGGA
>VXBO01004734.1:0-19759 GCA_013400135.1 Rhinoptilus africanus
AAAAAAGGAAATTTGTGAGGGGAAAAAAAGGAGCTAATGTATTTTTGTCTGGTGCTTGGTAAATGTGAGCATCTGCTTATCAGATTGGAGGCAAGGGAGTCCAGCCAGCTCTGCGCTAGACTATGACCAGATGCACAGCTTTGGGTGAATCACTTCCATTCTGTTTCCTTTTCTAGTCTTTCATTTACTGATTTTTGGTCAGATCCAGCCTTCATAGCTGAAGTGCCCAAACTTGGCTTTAAAAAACCCCACACTTCAATGAAGTTTTCCTCTTCAGTAATATGCTACCAACAATGCTGTGTCACCTTAGCTGCTGTGCTGTTTCAAGGTCCAGGTCTTGGGCTTTATCACCTGGATAGAGACACCAGTCTCTTGTCACCCACCACCCACCTCTGCTAGGGTTTTCCCCTTGATTGAGTCCGTGGGTCTACGTCAAACCAGAGACAGAAAAATAAGGGGCATTCTGTCTGTGCTGATGCTCAGGGAGGTAGGCTTTGGTGTGAGGACAAGTCCAAACTAATATGAGAAGCCAAACACCTAGCCTAGTGTACCTGAGTAGTCAGCAAAGGAGGAGGAGGCCCTCAAAGGTTTACAAGTGGAGCAGACAACTTAATAATCATAGAACAGCACAGGTTGAAAGGGACCTTGAAAGATCATCTGGTCTAACCTTCAATGGGAAAGGGACCCTAGATTATCTAACACCTTGTTCAATTGCATTTTGAAAACCTCCAGCGATGGAGTCTCTACCTCTTTGGGGAGATTGCTCCTGTCTTCATGGTACTTTTCTCTTTCCACTAACTGTGAAGAAGTCAGGTATTTTCTTTACTGCCTCACTATATGCTTAAAATGTATATCTCTCTGGGGTATCCAAGACTGAATCCCACTATTGTCAAGTCTTCAGAGTAAATATTGTTTCTCAGTATGAATCTGTGCTAATAAAATAGAGCTCTGGTTTCATCTAGGTCCCATAGCTATTGCTGTAATATAAATAATCACAAATACAAGATTGAGATTCTTAGAAGGGCTTGTGAAAATAGGTTCAAGGCAGTAAAACTTATGTAAAGAGTGTCAAATAAGGCAGACTGAAAATCTGTGAGGATAATGTTGAAGTATGAAGCAAGTAGAGGTGGTAGAACGGTATAGGTAGAAAAAGTCCCAAATAGTTAACTTTATAAGAGGATAATATTTGAAGATATGAAACTTTACATACGTTTCTCCCTGTCAGATTCCTTCCAATGAGGAATATAAACCACAAAGACCTGATGTTTCTTTGTCAGTAATTCAACCTTAAAACTACCACTTTAAATAAATTCATAAGCAGGAGGGTTAGAATATACATATAAATGTATAGTTACATGGAAATGGAGATTTGTTTTGGAAAGAAATAGCAGAGTGGCATGTGGAGTAATGTACAGTGAAACATTTAGCTACAACACACTGTTTTCTGAAAACAGTATGTTAAATTATCAAGTAAAAACTAGAACAAATTTATCGATAGGGTAAGAAACTTATTTCCAATCCACCCACGAGTGAGTGAGAGTGGGTGCATATAGCCAATTAGTAATGAGAAGTGCTAATAATTCAAAGACAGACATGAAAGAGAGACATGAGAAGAAACCTAGAGATCCTTTAGGAAAGTTTATAGTTATTATTCATCCACGCACTGGAAATTTTACAAGCTGTTTTATACAGTTCTCTGTATCATGTAAACATGACCATCTGCCAAAGATAACCTGCTTTTCCTAAAAATCTGCATATTAACCTAAGCTGTAAGAGCACACAACATATTCATAAATCTAAATCTCTACTATGAGAGCAAAAAGTACATACCTGTGAATGTGCATACTCAGATCTAGACATGCGTTATTACCATGTTTTTTCTTTTTTTTTTTTTAATGTTTGCTATTATACAGACATCACTTGCACACAATTGTGTTGTGTGTCTTCTGAACCTTTAGAAAGTTCATTCTCAGGGAGGGCACAAGGGGATCAAGAGAGATATGTAGGAAGTAAAATTGCACAAAGGAGACAGACGTCATTAATCCATCGACCTGACTGCCTGGGTCTGTCTTTCTATGCATTGCTAACTCCCTGGCAGGCTCTAGCCAGGTAGCGTAGGAAGTGTTAATGTGATCTGACTCGAGATCAATACTAACACGGTCTTAGATGCACTGTTTGTGCTTGCCAGAGTACTAGTTTGGAGACAGTACTGGATTATGTTTTACACCTTTTTAGCATCTAACAAGCATTCTGGGCCTCTAACAGAAACCAAACACAATTAAGTATCAGAAGGCAGAGAAAGGCTGGAGGACTTGGTGATGTTGTGATAACAGAGTGAACCTTTGACCTCTGGGTTAATAGTCTAAAACTTGCTTAAATTAGTCATGACAGAGGGATGAATTCTGCACTGACTTTTACCCTTTAGAGCTTCATGGAAGCAAGCTTGCAGGAATTCAGGCAGATGTAAAATTTGGTCTTTAGACTGAAAAGCAATTAGAAATGAAATTGGGATTCTAAACCCTGTTCTTGTGATCAGTTTAAACATGCAGGCACACAGCAAGTGGCACCAGCTCTGTTTGCTATCAATCTCTGCAGGGATGCTGTGACTTCAGACTTCATCTCCCTCATCTACAAAGAGACCTACCCAGCTGGTGCTACAACCTGTCAGAAGGGGGTGTGAGGTGGTAGTGCTGCCATCCGTCCTCTGCATGAGCTGTGGGTAAAGGTCTTTTGCCTCCAAAAGCAAACCTTGCTCCCTCCAAAAGTGCTGAATCTAACTGATAAACAGAAGAATCTAAACCAACTTAGAATCATTTACTGACTCTAATATCTATTCACTGCAGAGATTCAGAGTTACAGCTCCCATTCTAGCTACAGGATGCCATATAGACATTATGGTATGTAATAATTTCAGATAGCATATTTATACAGAACCATTTAAGCTCCCTAAAGCATTTCATATGTGAGGAATAGAAAAGCATTATTTCATTCACCAGCAAAATGAAGCCAGCCATTCACCTAAAATACTCTTCTGTAGTTCAAGTATGTTAATCTCTGAGCAAAAGTTAAAAAAAAAGTAACAGAAAAAGCTGTGGAAGAAAGGGCATGAAAAGGATAGTCCACAAAAGATACAGACACAGGTGGTGGAGGAGCCAGTGAGGAGAGGTGTATTGCTGTACCTTGTACTAACAAACAAAAAAGGACTGGTTGGGGATGTGAAGGCTGGGGGCAGGCTCGGCTGCAGTGACTATGAGATGGTGAAGTTCAGGATCCTGCATGGAAGAAGCAAGGCAATAAGTAGGATTACAGCCCTGGACTTTAGGAGAGATCACTTTGGCCTCTTCAAAGACCTACCTGGAGGAATCCCATGGGTTAAGGCTTTAGAAGGTAAGGGGGTCTAAGAGAGCTGGTTAATATTCAAGCACCACTTCCTCCAAGCTAAGATGAGTAAGAAATCAAGCAAAGGAGGCAAGATACCTGCATGGAAGGTCAAGGAGCTTCTGAAGAAAATCAAATGGAAGAAGAAAGTTTACAGAATGTGGAAAAAGCGACTGGCCGCTTGTGAGGAATATGGGAATGTTGTCATTGGGAGTATGCAGGGATGCAATGAGGAGGGCTAAGTCCCATTTGTAAATAAATCTGGCAAGGGATGTCAAGGGCAATGAGAAGGGCTTCTTCAAATACATCAGTAGCAAAAGGAAAACTTAGGAAAAGGTAGGCCTGCCGCTGAATGAAGTGGGTGCTCTGATGACAGAGGATACAGAGGAGGCAGAGTTAATGAATGCCGCCTTTGCTTCCGTCTTTACTGCTAAGGCCATCCCTGAGGAAACCCAGACCCTGGAGGTAAGAGAAAAAGTCTGGATAAAGGAAGACTTTCCCTTGGTTGAGGTGGATCAGGCTACAGATCATGTAGAGATCAACTTGACACCCATACATCCATGGGCCCCTATAGGATGCACCTGTGAGTGTTGAGCAAGCTGTCAGATGTTATTGCAAAGACACTCTCCATCATCTTTGAAAGGTCCTGGAGAACAGGAGAGGTGCTTGGGAACTGGAGGGAAGACAATGTCTTCAAAAAAGGGTAAGAAGGAGGACACAGGAAACTACAGGCCAGTTAGCCTCACCTCCATCCCTGGAAAGGTGGTGGAACAGCTCATTCCAGATGTCATCTCTGAGAATGTGGAGGAAAAGAAAGTTATCCGAGTGGTCAGCATGGTTTCACTAAGGGGAAATCATGTCTGACCAATCTGATAGCTTTATATGATGGCATGACTGGTTGGGTAGACGAGGGGAGAGCAGTGGACACTATCTACCTCAACTTCAGCAAGGCTTTTGACCCTGTATCCCATAACATTTTCATAGGTAAGTTCAGGAAGCGTGGGTTAGATGAGAGGACAGTGATGTGGATTGAGAACTAGCTGAATGTCTGAGGGTTGTGATCAGTGGTGCAGAATCTAGCTGGAGGCCTGTAACTAGTGGATTGGACCACTAGTGACAGATAGAAGACTCAGTGGATAAGGAATTGGCAGGATGGCTGCACTCACGGCTTGATGTCCAAGCAGGGAGCAGTGATGAGTAGCTATCCTCAAGTGTCGGTACTGGGACTAGTGCCGTTTAACACCTCTGTCAGTGACATGGACAGTGGGAATGAGTGCACCCTCATCAAGTTTGCTGATGGCACCAAGCTGTCTGGCTTGGCCAATGTGCTGGAGGGAAGGGATGCCATCCAGATGGACCTGGACAGGCTTGAGAGGTGGGCCCACGCAAATCCCATGAAGTTCAACAAGACCAAGTGCAAGGTCCTCCATCTGGGTTGGGGCAATCCAAAGCTCAAATACAGGCTGGGCAGAGAGTTGGTTGAGAGCAGCCCTGAGAAGAAGGACTTCGGGTTGTCGGTTGATGAGAAGCTCAACATGATCCAGCAATATACGCTTGCAGCCCAGGAAGCCAACTGCACCGTGGGCTGCATCAAAGGAAGCATGGCCAGCAGGTCAAGGGAGATGATTCTGCCCCTCTACTCCACCTTCATGAGGTCCCATGTGGAGTATAGCATCCAGCTCTGGAGCTTCCAACATAAGAAGGACATGGACCTGTTGGAATGGGTCCAGAGGAGGGCCATGAATATGATCAGAAGGCTGGAGCACCTATGCTATGAAGGCAGGCTGAGAGAGTTGGGGTTGTTCAGTCTGGAGAAGAGGATGCTCTGGGGAGACCTTGTAGCAGCCTTCCAGTACCTAAAAGGGGACGAATAACAGGAATGGGGAGAGACTTTTTCAGGGAACGTAGTGATATGACAAGGGGTAATGGTTTTAAATTGAAAGAGGGGAGATTTAGATTAGATATTAATAAGAAATTCTTTACTGTGAGGGTGGTGAGACACTGGAACAGGTTGCCCAGGGAAGCTGTGGATTCCCCATCCCTGGAGGGGTTCAAGACCAGGCTGGATGGGGCTTTGAGTAACCTGGTCTTGGGGAAGGTGTCCCTGCCCATGGCAGGGGGGTTGGAACTAGGTGATCTTTAAGGTCCCTTCCAACCCAAACCATTCTATGATTCTGTGATTCTATGAATTTGCCATCACTGTTGGCTGATCTCAGCTCAAATAGATCAGAGAGTCGACACAGGAAATGAGTTGCCAGAACTGCTTTTTGGGTATGACAACCAGCTAGGAAGAAGTATTCATTTGCCATGCTGCTAGAAAAGTGAATATTAATTCACCACCAAAGGAACTCTATCAAGGACACAGACCTATTACACTGTGGGCTGTGACATAAGATGAGCAGTTCATTACCCAGAAAAACCTCAGAATTAGACTCACCAGAAGTACTACATGGAAAAAAAGAGTATGTAAAGATTGTTGTCTGCTGTTTGAAACTACATAACTGTTTACACTTCTTTTATTTCTTCCCCTGTTATGACTGACTTCAATATCTGCACTTCTCTAATACTTTTCTGTCTAAAAATTCTTGCTGGAGATGCTAAGAAACGAACATGAAACACTGATGGTTTTGAGGCAACATGGAATAGCTGTGCTGCTGTTTTTCTTTTTAACAAAGCAAAGGACGTGTTCAATTTAAAGAAGACTTATTTTTAATGTAAATAAGCAAGTGCTGTACATAATCCACACAGTTCTGGAGCTTACGGATAACAAGTTTGCACAGCACAAGCAAGGCAGCTTTGTTTCTCTTTAGAGCTCAGAAAGGCGAAGGTCAGAGAAATCAGAATATGGAACATTTGGTTCCTCATTGGCCTCCCTGGTGCTTTTTCCTCTCAGTGCATTTCATTTTCTTGGCAAATGTCTATGACATATCAGTAAGTCATTTTAACACTTCCTCATGCCCTACTATTTCAGTTTCAAGATCATTAATAAAACAGCAGCTTGGAAGGTGGCACAACAGGCATTCTAGTATACTTGCAGGTAGGGTGGCTGTCTGATTTTTTTTTTTTCCCAGCTATTAGCATAGCCAGACCTCAGCCTCATAAATAAACAGCACATAGTCTACAGAGAGCTTCATATGAAAAAAAAAATATGCACAGTATGCTTTTCACTGACTGGCTATGTGCTATTGAACCATCTATTAGAGAAACTTTACTCTGGAAATTCAGGCCTTATAATATTAAAGTTTTAAAATGAAACCCCCTCAGGCTAGCCCAGCATAAACAATTAGTTGCTCCCTGTTAAACTCCATACCCATAACAACCCATTTTGAATGTTTCATAAGGTACACTAAGGGACATCATTAGTATGTGAATTTCTTTTACAAAGATCACAATGAGGGCTTTAGGAAAAGAATGCACATATCCAGGGAAGATTGGCAGACAGAACGTCGCAAGCTGCTCGTGCTGAGTCGATTTAGAATCATGTGAAAGCATTTGAGCCATTTAACTCTATTTCTTTTGATCCTCAAATCTCTGCCTTCACATAATCTTATGAGTACAGTTTTCTAAACCCAATTTAATATCCTATCTTGATATTCCCTACTGGGTCTATGGATTATTTCTTTAACTATTTTTTTCTTCTTTTCTATTTTCCTTTTTAAACTTTCATGATTTTACTTTTTTGTTCTAATATGAAAGCATCTGAAGCTTTTGCTTTTTAACCTATTTGCTTCTGCCACAGTTCAGGGCTACCCAACATATAGTAGATTTCCTCATCTATCTTTATAGGCAAGTATAATGCTGCTTCTGATTAGCTTCATTGACTGCTGCATCCATGATGCTCTACTTGAAATAGAATGAAATTCACACCACCTCCTCATTGATTCCTAGCTCAGAATCCAACTCTATAACTTGAAATCTAAAAAGAATCCCACTCCCCCCTCCCCGGCTTTATCTACATAAAGAAATTCTAGGCATCTTAACAGAAATCTTTGCCCACAGATAAACCGTAGACTTACCGAAAGCAATAGTTGGAATTCTGATAATGCATTGAAAATAAGATGTAGTGAAGAAAAAGTAGATTGAACCTCTGTTACAATTAGACTGAATTAACATCGTACCAGGACAAATCATTTAATTTTAACTGTGCTTCTCAGTAGCAAGGATTGTATTGTAAACAGCAGAAAAATTCAAATACTAAAGGTTATCAAGGTTTCCGAAACTCACATGCGTAATTGTCATGAGAAAAAACACGACAGAACTGTATTGCCAATATAAAGTGTTTTTCTTACTCTGCATGGACTCAGGATATCACCAAATCCACATGTAATATTTGAGGGCCTTAATGTCAGAAACACTTATATCCTGGTCGGTTCAGTCAGGAATGATTCCACCCAAATGCTCTGTTATGCTTTATAGCAGCACAGATGCCCCAAAGGGAAAAAAATAGTTTCTTATCAGTCACAATTCATACTTTTTCAAAGAAATCAATAAGTGATGAAATCTGATGAAATTTATTGGTGCTACACAAAGATGGAAAGCTCCGGTGAGAAGCAGAGCAGAATGCAAAACATGAAGCCTCTGTCAGATGTGTTGTTCTGTTGTGCCTATTCTTTACTAATACGCACTTTAATGATTTTGTGTTTATCTACACCATCTACATCTAAATAGTAATTCACCGCTTTTCCCATTTTGGGTTGAAGCTTTGTGTGGACACACTTATTTCAACATAAGAGTGCCTTTACATAAATTTATCTAAATTGGAAAGGAATCAACCTTAAGCTATATCAAAATAGGTCACTTAGACTGAAATAATAGTGTCAGCACACAGACTTAAAACAAAATAATGAAAAGTATGAATAATAGCTGATATTTTTTATTTTGATTCCATTCAACACATAGTGGTTTATAGCAGAAGCAGCAAGTAGGGGTTATTTTTAAGATGACTGCACTGCTAGTAGGAAATAAAAACCAGAATTTTTTTTAAAAAATCCTCATAGTGTAATTTTTGCAGAGTGGTAGGTAATGCTGTTTCATCGCCTGAACTGATCACTGGATCAACAGAAAAATCTAAAAATAAAAGAAGGCCTGATGTTCTGAAGTGGAAAAGGGAGATTCCTTATGTGCAGCACAAAAAGTGCAACACAACCTCATTCCAGAGATATGAGTAATTTATTTTGGCTTTCGGTTCTTACTAAGGTCCCTCTAGTCCCATTGAAAAGTAACTGCAAAATGTATATATAAATGCTGGATCTGTCCCAAGGGGTTCAATATTAAGCAAATGTTTAGTTCAGTTATACTCAGGAGAATTATTCTCTTGTTTGTACTCTGATTTGCTGAAACAAGGCCAGGAAAATCAGCATCTTTTAGAACTAAGCCTTGATTAAACTAACAGAATAACAGCAGAGATCAGGCAGGCTTGGTCTGGCTATTCATCTTATTGGCTTGTATTTTCTTGAAATTTTAAGTTGGTTTTTTTTTTTTTTTTCAATTTTGGGGGGTTTTTTTTTTTTTNTTTTGCAATTTGGGGTGATTTTTTTTTAATTTTTAGTTGTTGAGAGCTCGTTCAACTATAGCTAGAAAGTAAATATCTTACAGTTTCTCTGTTATTTTTAATGTAGTAACTTCAAAAATAACTTTGTGATATTACAGTGCACTTTATAAATTATGCCACACAGCTTCCATATTATAGAAAATTTTGGGAACACCAGGGTGCACATTTTTATTCCTCTGTATGCATAGATAAAACCTGACATTTCCTAAGGTAGTGCTTCAGCCAGAGCTACCACAACATTAAATGAGGCCACAAATTCATAATTTATTACCCCAGCTTAAAGCAAATACTTCAGCATCCAACATCAATACATGACACTAAAAGTTAAAATTGTCATTTAGTCAGTAAAGAAAAAGCTTATGAAAAACAAGGGGATTTGCTTTTTGTTTATCGTTTCTTTGTCGAGTTTCAGCATTATATTCTTTTAAAGTGAATGTTACTGAACTATCAAGTTAGCAAAAAATGATGGTTTCAATCTCAACTAGCGCAGCATTAATAAAAACTCATGTAAACTGTGTTGCATGATTTATCTTACAAACATAAAAATTGATACACAATGGATTGCTGGAATAAAATCTACTACTTAACTAAGTTGCAGATTTCTAGGTGTTTGGTGGTTTGGTTTTGGTTGGTTTAGTTAGGTTTTTTTTTAATATTTGTGAATTATTGGAATTTGTGTCCTTGAGACTGGTTACACTTCAGAAAAAAAAGTTTACTGAAAGCAACTTCTGGTTTCACCAGTTTATTGAGGAGCCTTTGATATGATAAGAACATTTAAAATGTCTCTCTGGAAACAACCTAATTTAAGATGATTTCAGAACTGTAAAAACAGAGAAAACAAGCTCTGAGTAGCAGAAAATAAACAGAGAGGGAGAAAAAAAACCAAACCACTCCTCAGCTTCCAAAATCGTTGCTGTCCACCTATATACATAAGTCTCAATAGCCCCAGCCAGCACACCTACAATACAGGACAGAATATTCTCAGTGCTAAAATTCAAATTAAATACCACACTCATGCTGCAGCTCTGAATGGCTCTAAGTCTTTCCAGCTGTAAAACTCATTTATTTGAATTTATTTGATAAGACATTCCCATGGAAGTGCTTTTTGTATTTCTGTTAGATTCAGAATAAAGAGAAAAGTTAAAGCAGGGAGGGGGTGGGGGTTGGGGGGGGGAAGTACGGTGACTTGCTATTTGTAAAATTAATAGCTGCTTTTGTAAAAAAAATTCCTAGGAACATATTCCCCTACTTTGTAACGTATTATATTACAGGCAGGAGCAACAGCTGCTGAAGAGCAACATAACATTGGGATATTGGTAAGCTGGTTGTGAGAGAAGAAAGAATGATAGTAAAGAAGTTAAATCTGCTTAAAAGCTGATATCAGGAAATGAAAGGCTAAAATGCTGACTTGAGAGACTGAATCCTGGGACTGGAAGAAATCATACAGATCATTGAAGCCGGTTCCTTAGAGTCACATACTTTCGTTGCCTCATCCAACTTCAGCCAGCTCATGGCTATGGGTCTAAAGTAAGCTATTTGTCTATGGACAGCTAGAGTAAACAGAGAGATGGAAACTGTAGTGAGGAAGCAGTCTGAAATAAGATCAGCCTTTGAGTCCCATGTTCCAAGAACTAGCACTCCAAACATATCCCCATCCGCTAAAACACATCTCAGCAACTTAGAGATAACTTCGGGGCATCAGCAAAAAGATCAAAGGAGTACAAATGACAGACAGTCTGTGACACAAAAAGAAAAGGAGAAAACAGGAGTATTGCTCATATCCGTATTCCTGCAATAACCAATAATTTATCAGGAGAAAACCTCAGCGGGCTCTGGGAGTACGGAATACACTATCTTTAGCTACCACTCAGTTCTGGGATCCCACAGTTCAGAGCACTTTAATAATGCCTGAAATAGAGAAAAATCTAGTGCTGATCATCATATAAGATATAGGAAACATATATAGGTACAGTAAAGAGATACCTATATAAAATGCAATACATGATAGAGTGAACCAGATTAGTTTTTGTCGTTCTAATTGTGGGGGAACTTCCTTATAATAAAGAGGAGGAAGGAGAAGAATAAGTAAATATTCAACTTTTTTGACAAGTGTTGTTTTTTTTTTTTTTACTGACAAAGACAGGTAGAGCTAAGTAAAAATAAGAATAACTTTCCTGTAGAAAAAAAATCCATTATAACAGCACTTAAGGCTCTTTGTTCATTTTTGCCTGAAAGACAATGACAAGGTGAAATACAGAAATTCACAGCAAAACAAAATGTTCAATGTGAGTTATTTTATTTTGTGGTGAGATGTTTGCTCTGAGCCAGTTCAACATCAAACATCATCACCTGTGACTCCGCACAGCCCTCTGGGAGCTGTGGTTCAAGAGTTTTTTGCCCCATCTCTTGGCTATAACCTGTGCCACTTTGCTCTGTGGTGAGCTATAAGACAATGAAAGTTTCCTACGCAGAACTGCCTGCCTATATTGTTGCCTATATGTTTATATATGACAGTTTTCAACTGTATCATTACGTTCTATCTAAATTAAAATTATGTGTCCACAGAGTTCCCTCGAATGAGAAAAAAAGCTATTTATGTGATATCAGCTGAACAAGACTATCAGCTTTAGACTGCAGTTTAATCTGTTTCATATTCTCAAGCAAAAATTTTCTGAAGATATTTGACAAAACCCTGAATTGTCTGAGATATCACATTGTTGGACTATTGCGACAGCTTATATGCTCTTTCAAATTCCCTGGCATTATTTTATCCGCAAAGTTACAGTTATATTTAAAATGCCATTAAATCCAGACAGTGTTTTCTGAGCTAAGCCTTTTCTCATTCTCAATTGCCCTATCTTTAAAAATGAAGTCTATATCTTTCAAGTTATTAGCACTGTCAATATTTTCTTTTTTAGAATAAAAGTTTTAATTTAAAAATTAGTAAAACTGTTATCAAAACTTTCTACCTCTTCATAACTAGGTTCACAATAAAAAAGAAATGTGAATAGCCAAATTGATCAATTAACACTTCAAAAGGCTAAGCAGTGACAACAATGTATGTCACTCAGTCATTTCCCATTTATTAATTACAGTGACAAAACCTCAAAAAAGAATGAGAAAGAGAAAACCTTTGATTAACTGTTAAGACCTTTAACAGATCTTTGTTGCTTAATATTTTCAACTCTAATTTTAATTTTAGCCAATCTAATTTCTCATCTTATTGAAAACAAACAAAAAAAATATAATCTTTTTCAGGGCAGTAACCCAGTATCATCCTTAGAAACACAAAGACAATGTTAAGTAAATCAGCTGTTTATTCTCAACTCCACAGAATCTGTCTGGGATGGAGTTAATTTTCCTCGTGGCAGCTTCTATGGTTCTGTGTTTTGGATTTGTGACCAAAGCAGAGCTGATAACACAGGGATGTTAACACTGGGTGGGGGAGTAAGCAAGCAGTTGTGTGGAGCTTAGCTGCCAGCTGGGGTTAACCCAAATCATAAACCCATCTTTCATTATTTTAAGGGGGTTTTATCATTATTGTTTCTTAATTCTCTGCATTCCATATGTAACATCTGTAAAAAACAATCTAAATTAAAGTCCTACTGTATCAGAGATTAGGCAAATGTGAACAATAGGCAGACATTCAAAGGAAGGTAATTCATCCCATCAGAGACAGGTATCCCAAGTTTTCATCCCAGAGAGATACATTTTCTGCACCACTAAAAAGCCCCAAAATAGCCAAATAGAGTATGTTGCAGTAATCCAGGTTCCAGTATCAAAGATATGGATAGCAATGACAGACTTCATACAGAGAAGGAAAGATCACAGACTAAGCAACCTACATATAACAGAAAGAACTTTCTTGAGACTAGTGCTATTACTTGAGACATTTTTGTTGACCTTATTTCCTCATGCTTAATTTTTATTTGAATATATTTGAAGATGCAGACACTAAATTATAATACTTTCTGCAGTTTAGAGTTCGAGTTTTTTCCATTGTACCCTCAACTCTGTAATTTCATGAAAGTTTTTTCCTATCTTTCCAAACACGTATTGGCCTAGTTTGAGTACCTGAAGGTGAGTAGTAGCAATCAGGAATTATACAGCTCAACCTTATGGTGCTAGGAAATGCTAAAATATCCTTTCTCTTTCTTTCCATATGAAGTGTCATTAGGAAACATTATTTCCATTTCTTTCCTTTTGTTTAAGCTTGCTGCAGTCTTCTACTCACATTTAAGGCACACCTAGATTTTCATATATAAAGATTTTATTTAGAAAGTATACCTTCCGCTCACCAGATCTACTACAGAAATATTGGCAGTATCCTTAACTATGTGGAGGCATTCTGTAAACAGGCAAATTTTTGTTCTTATTCATCTATTCTTCTACTCTCTCATTATCTAAAACACTGTTAGGCAAGCAGTGTATTATTACCTACAAATTTCTGCAGCTAACCTCAGAGGTCTCCTCATCTCTTATCACTTATCTAACAACCAGCAGACAACTTCCACATGTTATTTGAACTATTACGAGCAAACACATTTAACTTGCTTAGTTTAAGAGCTAGAACACAAAACACTTTATTTATTTGCCTGGTTTAAGGTATTTCATATAAATGTCAGACTTGGCATTTAGTCAGACTCCAGGGATCATGTCTACAAATTAGGTATCCAAGAGAGGCACTTAATGGGGCTTTGGATTATTGAGATGAAATATGGCCATTGGCAACAGTCCAGATTCCTAACACTTTGCAATATTCCATCAAAAAAACAAAACAAAAAAAGACCCCCCAAACAAAAAACTAAGTTCAGTTAGTTTTTTAGCATGTATGGTGACAGCTCCAGGACAGAATGAAAAAAACCTGGCTTTAGAATAGATTTTTCTGGTTCAACCAGGACTTGACTTTACTTTACATGTAACTCAAGTAAATATGCCTAAGGAACCTGGGAAAAAGAAGTGTTAACAGTTAAAGTGTTATATTTCTTTACCGTAATTTTGAAATGCCACGTTCATCAAACAGGGTACTGTTTCTTCCTCAATAATTTGGAAAGAACAGTAATGATTCATAAAACAAGCTGCTACTAACACTCTGGAGGGCATGGACATGTTTTTGGATTTATTGCATAATTTCTTATAGATGCTGTAGATAAGACCTTAGCTTCTATAGATACCAAATCGGATATTAAAAATTAAAGTTGGCAGTAATTTTGTGGCCTACTGTGGGCAATTAAACTGTGGTTCAGGTTTTGTTGACTCAGTCTCTCTACCTTTATTTACTTACATATGATAATCTTGGTAGATGAAAAGAAATCTGGAAAAAACGCCTCCTTCTGAATGAAAAAGTGGAACTAGATTTGTCTGTTTAACCTTTTGTAAACCTCAGAGGTATTTCAAAATGGCATCATGCTGAATCTCTTAAAACTGGTCATCAATTTTCT
Organism: Rhinoptilus africanus; assembly: GCA_013400135.1. NCBI lineage: Eukaryota > Metazoa > Chordata > Aves > Charadriiformes > Glareolidae > Rhinoptilus > Rhinoptilus africanus. The sequence continues at coordinate 14,371 of VXBO01004734.1, forward strand.
GTTAGTGTGTGCTATGGTGGAAAAAATGCTTTCCACAATTTTATGGGTTTTTTAAGGGGGAAAGGAGAATGCCAGATTTGCTTAAAATGTCTTTTTACTATTTAAGTCAACATAAATTCTAGATTTTTGTCAAATTGCCTTTATTGAGGTGGGGATCTTTTTGTGTGATTGTTTTTTGGGGTTTTTTATTGGATCAGTCTGATATTAAGCAGTTTCTATTTGAGCTACCACAGGGACTTTTTGAGTGCTGTAATTTAGATGTGTCACATTCTCATTCTCTTTCAGGTCTAGCCTAGATTTTCTGAATGTATTGTATTTGTTGATGCATAGAAAGTTCCCCTTTTTGGCTCCTGGCAAACTCATAAGAAAAAAGACTCTTCCACTCAGTTGGTTAGAACTTATACAGCATACCAGGGCCACTCATTTTCAGAAACCAAAAAGGTTTCATTTTTCCAGCAGTGTGTAACAAGCATTTTGTTATTAGTTATTTCAGAAATAGTTTGGAATGTGTTCTTTCACTAATAATTTTATGTATTCATTTTGAGTTCCATTCTAGGACAAAACGAAATTTAGAAGTATGGAATCTCTATATCATACATGTATACCTCATTATTTTATAATCATATGTGTATGAATATTTAGGATGTCAGAGGTTGTTTGCTTGAGCAAGAAAGTTTTTCTAAGCTTCCCACAAATATCTCACAATATTTGAGAGAAGAAAGGGCAGGTACCACCTAGCAGGGAAAGCTCTGTAAATCCAGGCACTCTCCAGCCTTGTGGCATATTCATGTAGCTCTGCCATCTGTTTTAGCATGAGGCTTTTTTGCATTGATATAATGTCAACCATAAAGGGAGTTGTTCCCTTATAACTACATAATTAGAAAAAATCACACTGCTAACCAGTGTCATTATACTAATACAGAATCAATGAGTGGGCAGGGTCTACTGAAGCAAGAGGCTGCATTTAGATGTGCTCTGGGCACAGACGAGTAGTGATAAGAGACAAGCTTTCCCATCTTGTTCTCACTGCTCCCTTAATTCCTCAGCAAAGATAACCACCCAGCAAATCTGCTGGAAAAAAATCCATGGGCCTTCATCAAAATGATGAAAAAGAAAACCCAGTGATCCACTGAGACTCTAATATCAACATTGATTGCTGTTTTCTATCATTTTGACACAAGTTGGGAGCATAGTTTGCAGGCAGGTCTAAGGGAACAGTAGTCCCCAGGTGGAGCGGTGATCAGTAACATCTCGGTGAAGCTCAGGTGCCACTTGTGACCATGGCCTGAGTTGTGTGCTTATCTTCCAGCTACTGATACAGGTGAAACTTCTGAAGAATTATTTGACTTCCTTCAAACTAGACAGGTGAGAACCCAGTAGCCATATATCCTTGGTAAGTAGGAACTACAACAACACCCAAGCATGGTATGAGTGGGAATTACACTTCTTATGGACAACTGCCAAAACATCTCCTAAGAGATTTTACTTCGTACCATCTTCTGCATAACTTTGGACTTTGCCAGTCCCTGTAAGACTTTGAAAAGCAGCTGCTCCAGATACTATGTGGTCTTCTATTTGGAGTTTTTCTCTATTATTGACCTTTTCTTTCCAGTTTCTCAGTTTGTTTTTTGGTCTTTTTCTTTATATATTCGCTTTGACAAATTACAGCTCTTTTTTCAATGCATTTATTTAGTTTGTTTTCTTCCACTTTCCTGTCTATTCTTCATCTCCAGTGCCTTGGAGATGGATGTGAGAATGATCACAGTAAACTTTGACTCGAATTTTCCAGCATGCAACATGAGAGTGGGTTGAAATCAGGCATAACTTGCCTGTCCATCCATATTTAGAAGAGACACTGAAGCAGTTGAAGCAGACATCTTCAGAAGAATATATTTTAAAAGTATCCACTGCTTATATTGATAGATATGCCAGGTATAGGACTGTATAATGTAGATAAAATTATACTGCATTAGACTCCTGTGATCTTAAATCCAACTCACATTCTCTTGACATGGCCCGACTTTCCAAAAGCCGAAAATACTCTTCATATTTTCTAAACATCCAAGACTTCTTAAATTTGGCTTCCCTTTGTAAATCTTTCTTTTCCTGATGCTTTGTACACCTTTGTAAAGGTTTCATTAAAAGAAATAAACATACATACATTAAAAAAACCAAAACCCTTTTATTCATTTCCTTACTACAGCATTCAAGCTCTTTGTGGCACTGTGCCTAGTTTATATTACGAGGACTAGGTTTTTGCAAATGAAACTCTTTCAATTAGTGTTTCAGGAAGCAATTAAATTGTCTAAAATGTATTAATGAATACATTGAAATCTGGAAGAGCACCCTTTTTCTAATACTTCCATTATTAATGCACCATCTGTTTTGTTTTGTTCCCTCACTAGTGTACAGTTTCAGTAACCTCATGTCCACAGAAGACAGTATTCTCAAAAAGCAAAGCCAAGAAATTTAAGCTGATAATCAGTCTTAATTATAGAGTATACATTCCAAATAATTTTACAGATACAATAATCAAGGATGATTTTTTTTCTCTCTTTTATTTAAATGTTCTCTGTGGCAAAGAAGCTCTCTGAATAACTGTGGGTTTGATCTTCGTTTTCTTGCAACAATAAAGACAATTAAATATTTGGCTTCAGTACGTGGGGTTATTTCTATAGCAGGCAAAGAAGCTAACTTTTGCACAAGGACACATACAATAATGAGGTGTAGGGGCAGTAGAGCTTTCATTAGAGAAAAGACTACAGACATCAGATGTATTTGGGGTATTATTTGTGTAGAGTACTTGAAAGAATTTGAGCTAATGGAGATAGTGCCATGTGCATCACCATCTGTAGAGAGCATCCATAAAATATCCTGAGGTGATAACTTAAAAAGACATATGAAAAATACTAATTTATTCAGGCTGCCAGAAGTATTTCTTTCTGTTTTTAGGGTAGGAATCATCTCATTTGACCTCAAAACAAGCTAAAGCATCAAATAGTTTCAAAACGGCTCTAAATGGCAGAGATTGCTCACTTGTACCCTTGTGGCTTTTTTCATGGGGTGAAAGAAGATGCAGGGCAAGGTGCCACACTGGCTACTGTTCCAGTGAGGGCAGAGCAGTCATTGCCCTTCCACTTCACTATTGAGCAGGAAATTTTTAAGAATCAGAAGCAAATTTAATGTTTCCAGTCCCACAGTAGCTGATCCCGAATATGCATTTAGTTACAGAGATCCAGAGGTCTTTGCCTCATCTTTCCTGGTTGTATTAGGAACTCAAATGTTTATAGAAGCAGAAGATTGCATGGTAAACTTCTGTGGGTCCTCCAGCAGTTTCCACAAAGAGCATAAGGCATATCTGTTGTTTAAGATGGAGGTTCTTTTTTTAAAAAAATTAGGCCAGTTGATGGCAAAGGGATTGTGGTGGCATTTATTTGGAAAGACTAGACCTTTATACATGAAACAGCCAAAATTTGTACAGCTTCAGAGAATCAGCTTCAATGTGCCTTTCAAACCCAAGCTTTAAGAAAAGCCAGAGGTGATGTGCATCAGGAAAGGCTGGCAATGAAGAGTATTCTTTTGTTTTGATTAGTACCTCTGGTTGCTTGGGTTAGATGTCGGAGGGTGGTGGAGGATGAGGAGGCTTACCATTTTTATGTATTTAAATTATTTCTAGAGCCCACATTTGAAGTTTTAGTTCTGTTTTCATTAGATTTTTTCATTAGATTTTGCAGATGTTAGTAACTAGTCCCATGGCTGTGTAGCATAATAAGACTGGGAAACTGATTATCACGCTGCAAGAATTTTTTAGGTGTGTAACAGTTTACTATACTTTGCTGGTTAGTCTGCTGGTTAGTCAACCCCCCTTCCAGGAATAAAGAAGGCACACATAGATCATGCATGAGCAGTCGGAAGGAGTTAACAAACAGTATGAGGATTTTTTTTTTTTTTTTGCAGATGTGTGACTGAAACAGCACAGACAACTACCCAAAGTCCTCAGATTCTGCAGGCTGGACAGTACTTGTTACCATTTCATCATTTAAAAATTATCTATCTTGGGTATGTCCACCCTAGCCGCATTTAGGTCCAAACCCTTTGAGAAACTTACGCTGTGTTAATTTATAAGAGTTTGAAGAGAAAAAAAAAACCATATTGCATTTAAGTTCACTTTAAGGAGGCTTTTCATTATCAGAGCAGTGTGAAAGGATCCAGTATAAAAGAGATTTAGTCCTTAAATTTTAAACATTATGTAAAAATTTAAATTAGTCTCTATTCTTCAGATTGTTGTCATTATGGAAAGGTCAGAGATGATGAATTGTTTGTTGCTGCTGCAGATATAATGTACTGTACAGTTCTATTATTTGCTGTTGAAGAAAACATGATTTATTAGATAGTGTCAGAAAATATTTGCTCCAGGTCTGCAATATATGAAATATATAGCCTGTATTCAGCCATGCTGCTTAAGGGAACTACTGTACAATCCTCTGAGGCTAAAAATGAGGTCTTTCTACAAGTCTAAATTATTATTTAGTGATTCAGCAGGAACACCATGTCTTCAAAATAGTTTTTACAGCTACACATCAGATGCCCTAATTAATAAAAAATAAATCAAATAAACAAAATGGGCACTAAATGGAGTTTCAAATGCTGCTGACCTTTATAGTTGTTTGAGGAGTCATTCTGTATGTTGCAACCACAGCCAAGTGATGGGAGCCACAGTTAAAAAGTCAACAAAAAGCTGTGGCTGCTAACAATAGGTAGAAACAAGATGTACGCTTAAACACTACTTGTATAAAAAACCTGTGTAGAAGGAGTTTCCTCATCCTATTTAAGCATTTTAGGTTTAATTTTTTTTCCCATTCCTATATCAGAATTAAAAAGTAGAAATAAACAAAAGGCTAAGAACTTTAAATGTAAAATAGCATTCAGTTTGACTAGAAATATCTTGGTTCTGATAATTTTAAAAGTACTACATTTAACTCAAAGTTAAAATCCAGAAGGTGAATTTAAATAACAAAATTAGAGATACTGGAAGAATGTGAAACGTTTTCTTAAAAGAATTTAAAGCTAACCACTTTTCTGCAAATGTACTCAGCTCCAGGAAATTGGCCCTTTCTAGCAAATAAAATTGCAGAAAATTTTGCAACCTGCTTCAGTTATGTGTACTGATCTCTAAGTCCATCATTTCATTTCTTGTCATCAGTGTTTTAGCAATGTCTAAGCAATGGCCATTTTCAAAAAAAAAGCTTGTGCCATGAGACCTTTTCTGAGCAACAGGACATGCAGCTATTTTGAAAATGGACATTTTTTCATTCGATGTTCTGAAACAGGTTTCATTCTTCAGTCTCTGCTGCTGAATTCCCCTTCATGTATGAAAAAAAAAAAAAAA
>VXBO01004734.1:39340-50506 GCA_013400135.1 Rhinoptilus africanus
TTAACTCCATTTACCACCACTCTCTGGGCACGGCCATCCAGACAGTTCTTTTCCAAATGAAGAGTACATCTGTCCAGACCATGAGCAGCCAGTTTCTCCAGGAGAATGCTGTGGGAAACGGTGTCAAAAGCTTTGCAAAAATCCAGGTAGATGACATCCACAGCTTTTCCCTCATCCACCAAGTGGGCCACCTTATCATAGAAGGAGATCATGTTTGACAGGCATGACCTGCCTTTCATGAACCCATGCTGACTGGGCCTGATCACCCTCTTCTCCTGCAAGTGCCGTGTCATGGCACTGAGGATGATCTGTTCCATGACCTTCCCAGGCACCGAGGTCAGACTGACTGGCCTGTAGTTCCCTGGATCCTCCTTCCGGCCCTTCTTGTGGATGGGTGTCACATTTACCAACCTCCAGTCAGCTGGGACCTCCCCGGGTATCCAGGACTGCTCATAAACGATGATGAAATGCCTCTGAAAGTGGCCAGTGGTATTGCTAAGATAATTTTTCTCAGGCCCTCCTGTCCTGCTTCCTCCTTTTTTCAAGGATTTAGTATTTACTACCACTACTTCAAATACAACAATCACAGTGCTAAAACACCTCTGTGAACTGCCTCAGAGCTCTTTTTTGATAGGATTTTGCCTTCCCAGACTCAATGGAGCAGCATCCAAATTCTCCACAAGGAACACCAGCTTCTTGTGATGGAGAAAAAAAGAGCAGCTGAACAATCTCCCTTTAATCTGCAGTTAGCAGAATCCTGTTTTCCTCTTGTTCTCTTCCAATTGGGCAGGGGCACCTGCTGTCAAAATCCCCTAAATCAGCAAGTCCTTAGAAAACAATCTTTACAATAGGTCTGTGTGCTCATAAGAACTTCAGTATGACTGTATAGCCTATTTATACACTCTCAGTAAGCTCCTGCTGGTTCTCAAATAGACTCTCAAGTGTCCTGCCATGTCATTTGACCACCACAGAAATCACCTCTGCAGCTACCGATAATTAATGAAACCACACAGAGTAAGAATCATCTCAGATATTTTTGGCCACCTAAAGATTAGATTTCTCAGTTAAGAGCCTGCCCCTGTAGTTCACATCTTCCTGCACCTCTAAAGGATAAATTCATGTCACCTAACATCAATATTGGCTAGCACACCCTCTGGACAAACTTCTCTTCCTCCTCTGACTGGCTAGGAGACAAGCTTAGCTGATAGACTCTTTGAAAGTTTAAGTTAAAAGAGATGAATCACATCTGGTTTGACAATTTTTGAATTTTTGGCCTAGTTGCCCAAGTTTGTCAGCCTACTGAACTCACAAACAGACAGAGAAAATTATAGATGTGATTTATTTCATCTCACTTTAGATATCTAACAGTCAAAGCAGGTCAGTTCCTCTTGTCATCAGAAAGACAAATGAATGCCTGAATCACCCCTAGGGTAGACGACTGATTTTTTTGTGCATCAACTAAGGAAAGCATCAGACAACACAGTTATATTTCTCCCTCTTGGTTTTCTGAAGTAGAGCAAACCAGTTCTCCTCCTTGTGACTTCCCTACTGTTCCTTATCTTATTTACACTATAAATTGCTTCAATGTATGTTTATAGGTAAACTAATACCTCATCTGTGTTAACAGTATTAACAACTTTTTTTTTTCAGATTCACTATTTGTCACTAAAAAATCCACTGTCCATCTGCTGTACTTCATTGATTTACACCAACAATCCGCTTGGTTGTAGTACAAAATGCTTTTAATACTAGAAGCAGGATTCTTATTCTTGGAGGACAAAGCTCAAATAATACAAATATTAATTAATTCAGCAATTTATATGTGTTGAGTTTCTAATTTAACTCATTCCTCAAAGCTGCATTGTATGGTTGACTGTTCTCACATGTTAAGACTTGACGTGACCAATGACTGACCAATCTCCAGTTTCTACAGCTCTTTATATGTTAGAAAGCAACATATCCCAACAGAGGAAAGCAATATCTTCCAAACAAATGAGCGAGATGGAAGGTACAGTCATGTCATTTCTAAGTGGTACATTGCTCACTGTCACCATTTCAGGAACAGCAAGCCTGATTTGAAAGTGAATGTCCTACATCCCTCTTCAGTGAAAGAAAATCAATTTGCCCATGTCCACTCCTAATTAATTGTTCTCAGGAGCATCTGGAACCTAATCCACTCTGAGGTTGAGTTTACTTTTCCTTCCTTACTTACATTTTCTCCACTTGTTCTTATTTTTCCCACTTGTTCTTAGCTGTAGGGCTACATGACAAAGGTAAAGTGCAAAATACATCAATGCTGCTATTAATCAGCAGTGCCACTGTTCAGGAGTCTTAGAGACTTCCAGCATGTTAAGCATAAAACTACAGCCTTTCCATCCCTGGTGTATTTTGTCCATATGTTACCTTCTTTATGTATTTAAACTCATGGGGGATTTCTTACCATAACTGGCCACTGTTGCCAACACTGAAGCATTTGGGCTCAAATATAATGCACTTGGACTGTAAAGAAATATGCAGGAGACAGATGGTAGGAGATGAGATTTTATTAGTGTGCTGCTTCTCCCTTTTGAGTAAATCCCAGAATACAAACTGTTGAATTTACACTGCCATTTGTGGTTAGAAAGAAGGAGCAACCACTAGACGGCACGTTGAAGGAGAGAGCTTTCTGTACTACAAAACACATGGCACTTCCAAATACTGTCCCACACAGTGAAGAAAATGGGTTAAAAACAGACAAATCAAGAGCTGAAACATCTTACTAGTGGTGAGAGAAAGACTAAAAGAAAACCAGGTTCACATGCCCCATTACGGAGAAGCCTGGAAAGGAAAATACTGTCACTGGTATTGATTTTCATTCTCTCCACAAACCAGGACTACAGAAACGTATGCTGCTGTTTGTACAGAGAGCGTGTCAGCAGGGAAAGGAGGGAGAACACACGTGGGAACATCTGTTCTGAGAAACAGGTTGAAAATAACCATGTAATAGCACGACAGAAACATCTGCGCCATATGCAGCCTACCATGAGCAGAGCATCAGGAGGGACAAGGACGCAAACAAGTTTACGAGCATTAGGTCAGGAAAAGGCTCGCTGCTATGAAGGAAATGCTCCACTGATCCTTTTGACTTATTGCAGTCCCATTATCGTTTAAAAGACAGGAGTACAGAAGGAGATGGGGCTTTGTGTGACATGGGCAGATGCTACAAGAAGGGTTGTATTTCATATCCGATGGCCTGAGGAACTGTTAAGCGAATATGCTGAACAGTAATCACAATTAAGAGACAAGCAACCAGCTAAATGTAATCTTAGTTGGAGCTGCTGTGCCATTTATTTACTAATACTGCACTTTTTTCTTCTTTTGTGAAGAGGAGGGGAGTAATGGATTATACTATATCTGTTCAAATAGTAACGAACTGGTGCAATTCTATTTCAAATGTAGTGAGGACATGGAATAGACCTCTTCAGTCCTTTCCTTAGACAATCCAGGGTATGTGTAATCCAGTGGGCTGGGAAAAAAAGGATGACTGTGAGCAACAAGCTTTCCCTGTTCAATTTTCACTTCAGCCATCAGCAAGCAGCCAGAGACTTCTCATTCTTCAAGCTTCAGCGTGGCTCCTGGCACTATCAAAATAGTCTATTTTTGCTTAAAGAAAAGCAGAAGAAAGAATCTATTTCAGTAAACATTCAAATGGTACTGCAACAAATACTTCCGTACCCACATTTGCACGTAGGTGGAGGAGACAGTATGAGTACGATATTAAGTGCACAAGAAAGTACTTTTGCATTTTTCCCAAACTGGATATGTTTGGAAATATGCAAATGCTAGCTATGCAAATTCATCACTTTTCTGCATGTATCTTTAGCACAGCCCACCCATTTTTCAAGCCTTAGACAATTTGAGGTTCTGTGGAAAATTCAATAACATTCTGGTAGTTTTCCAAAGTATGTCAGCCCGGGGGGAAATCCAGAATCTTTGTTGTATATATGAACTGACATTCAATAGGCTTTCCTCCTTCACTAGTGGTATTTTTGCTAATTATTTGTTATATGTTGAAATCATTTTGTAATGGATAAAACAATACCAAACTGATACCAAACTAAGTGGGGAAGTGGACACTTGAAAAGGGAGAGCCGTGCTGCAGGAAGGCCTGGATAGGCTGTAAGAGTGGGCTAAAAAGAACCTTATGAAGTTCAACAAGGACAAGTGTAAGGTCTTGCACCTGTGAAAACAAAATCCAGGAGTGCAGCACAGGCTGGGATCTACCTGGCTGGAAAGCAGCTCTGTAGAAAGGGACCTGGGTATCCTGGTGCACAACAAGCTCAATATGAGTGAACAGTGTGCTGCAGTAGCAATGAAAGCCACCAGGACGCTGGGTGGCATTGACAAAGGCATCACCAGCAGAGATAAAGGAGTCATTACAGAATCATAGAATTGCTTAGATTGGAAGGGACCTTTCAGGTCATCTAGTCCAACCAACAAACACTGACAAAAAACATCACTAAACCATATCTCTAAGCACTATGTCTACCCATCTTTTAAATACCTCCAGGGATGGTGATTCAACCACTTCCCGGGGCAGCCTGTTCCAGTGATTCATAACCCTTCATAACCTAACCTCAGTGTAAAAAGTTTTCCTAATATCCAATCTAAACCTCCCCTGGCTCAACTTGAGGCCATTTCCTCTTGTCCTATTGCCAGTCACTTGGGAGAAAGACCAACTCCCACCTCTCTACCCCCTCCTTTCAGGCAGTTGCAGAGAGCGATAAAGTCTCCCCTCAGCCTCCTTTTCTCCAGGCTAAACAACCCCAGCTTCCTCAGCTGCTCCTCACAAGACCTATTCTCCAGACATCTTATCAGCTTCATTGCCCTTCTCTGGACATGCTCCAGCACCTTGATGTCTTTTTTGTGGTGAGGGGCCCAAAACTGGCCATAGCACTTAGGTGGGTCCTCACCACTGCTGAGTACAGGTGGAAGATCATTTCCTTAGTCCTACTCACCATACTGTTCCTGATACAGTCCAGGACGCATTGGAGCAGAAAGTAGATAGCATCTCTTACACTTAAAGCACTTAATTCTGTTGTGAAAGGGGGAAACGGTGGAGAAAAATGAATGTTACATTAAATGTAATGTTTTTCCTGTTCTAGAAATAGAGGCAGCTGCACTTTTGGATTCCAGGTAATGATTGTTCACAGAATAGCAGCATCATTTAGGTTGGAAGGGTCATTTTGAGAGCACCTACAACAGTCTACTTGTTTGAGGGTTTATTGCAGTTTCCAAGTGAGATGAATGGAGGAAATGTGCCAGTGCAAAATACCCCATCCTTACGTCAGTTTTCCTCTGAATTCTTAAAAGGACAATGCACAGAAATGTCTGGTTTTGACAGCATGGCTGTTCATACTATAAGTATGGGGGTTTTTGTGCTTTCATAATTTCATGGCTTTCTGAGTAATTGTGAAATTTGACTTCTGACGAGTTAAGATGATTTGTGATTCAGACTGAACCAGTGAGTATTCTTTAAATAATTATTCTTTAAATAATTTCTTAGGCCTGGCTAAGGGGAAATAAAAGGTGTCATTGACCAGGTTTCTTCTCATCCAAACAATAGTCAACTTCTTCCCTCTCTAGTTGCTCAGTAATTGCGATTTTTATGAATCTGACCTTCACATTTTGGAACAGTAGAATATGTGTCCCCTTATTCCCGTCCTTCCTGTGGTGTGCTAGCACACAGGTCAAATGCCTGTGTGCCTATGATACAGCAATTGCATTTCTGGATTGCTATGTAGACATATGTTAAGAAGCCCTAGGGTGCAATGAACCCTAACTGGATGGAGAATCCAAATGCAGAAAGTTAATTTAAAGCATGGCCAGCTTTCTGCTTCAAAATCGAGAGCAATTCTTCCATCAATTTATCATAATATTTATACAACCTCTAATACTCTACTAGTTGATTACTTCAGTCTTCGAAGAAATTACACCCACAACACCTTTCTAAGGTAGGAAAACATTTTTATCCCCATTTTTTAGGTAGGATAGTAAGGCATAGACAAAGTGAAGGCTATATTTTTAGAGAGAGTTAGGCACATAAAAGAAGAGAACAGGTGCTAAGTTGAATATTCAGAAACAGCTAAGTAATACCAAAATCCCATCAGGAGCCTATCGTCATTATTAAATGCTTAAATACCTCTAAAATTCTGTCCCATAGCCACTGTGCCATATGCCAATATACTACAAGCAGGAATGTATCCTTTTTTNATAAAGGACTGGTATAATGTGAAATACCCATTTACATATTAGACCGGGTTAAATAAGTGAGTTCTGTCTAAGTCAAAATTTCCACTTAGGAAGACAAAGGGGATTTAATATGAAAAATATGTGAAGAAGTACGGCTTAGTACCATAATGATGTGCCTTGAAAAGTTTTTCCATATGCCTTGAATCCTGTAGGACTCCCTAGATTTTAAAAAAAATCTAATTTAATTTCAAAACATGTGTGAAATTGGATAAAGTTTATGGAAGATGCTNAAAGGTGTCATTGACCAGGTTTCTTCTCATCCAAACAATAGTCAACTTCTTCCCTCTCTAGTTGCTCAGTAATTGCGATTTTTATGAATCTGACCTTCACATTTTGGAACAGTAGAATATGTGTCCCCTTATTCCCGTCCTTCCTGTGGTGTGCTAGCACACAGGTCAAATGCCTGTGTGCCTATGATACAGCAATTGCATTTCTGGATTGCTATGTAGACATATGTTAAGAAGCCCTAGGGTGCAATGAACCCTAACTGGATGGAGAATCCAAATGCAGAAAGTTAATTTAAAGCATGGACAGCTTTCTGCTTCAAAATCGAGAGCAATTCTTCCATCAATTTATCATAATATTTATACAACCTCTAATACTCTACTAGTTGATTACTTCAGTCTTCGAAGAAATTACACCCACAACACCTTTCTAAGGTAGGAAAACATTTTTATCCCCATTTTTTAGGTAGGATAGTAAGGCATAGACAAAGTGAAGGCTATATTTTTAGAGAGAGTTAGGCACATAAAAGAAGAGAACAGGTGCTAAGTTGAATATTCAGAAACAGCTAAGTAATACCAAAATCCCATCAGGAGCCTATCGTCATTATTAAATGCTTAAATACCTCTAAAATTCTGTCCCATAGCCACTGTGCCATATGCCAATATACTACAAGCAGGAATGTATCCTTTTTTAGAAGGCGTCTTTCCTTAATTGATCTGATACTTGCAACGCAAAATTTAAACAAATTAGTTTATCTGTTTTCAACTCCCTCTCAACTCCCCTCCCTGCGTGCTTTAAATGTCACTATTTCCACTGGAACTGAAGGTGTGCTGAATAGCATGTCCTGCACAGAAATATGATAATCTCTCTTCAATGTTTGGCAACTAGTATCTATTAATTAAGAATCCATCATTTGTACTCTGTAATTATATTTATTAAACCCTAACTCATATCCTAACTATAATTAGTTCCTGCTAATTAATTTTATCAAATCCCTCTAGATTCATATCTTAAGTAAATATTGAGTAGCCCTACACTAATTATTTCAATCAACGTGGAGTGCATTTCAAATTACTATGAANTGTGAAATTGGATAAAGTTTATGGAAGATGCTATGCAAGTAAAGGTAGGGCATGATAGCAGAACAGGAGAACAGGTTTGTGTGAGGTGCAATGTTTTCATCAGAAGAAACCGGGTGAAGCAGACAACCTGCTTGATGGCCTTGCCAATGATAATGTCATTGGTCTATACAGCAAAGGAGATTATGGTGTTAAATCAGATTGCTTAAAGAAAAATGACCAAAAATTAGGTAGCAACAAGGGGTTAGCATTCAGATCATAGCCATTTGGGATGCAGTGGGATATCCTTCTTCTTTAGGTCATGTGCACTCTGTAAGCCCTGTCTTGTACCTCCCATCCATCTGCAGGTATCTTAGATATCCCAAGGTATCTAAAATGGTCCTTCACTTAGTCTGCTGCATCCTGCCAGAAGTTTCTAGGGCAATCTAGGCTGCAACCCAAGCTACTTATTGGAGTTAAAAATCTAAAGATCTTTTGTCAATGTTTTAATCCAAGTGAGCCATATGCTGTTTCTCTCCATTTGTACACAAGGCTTAGAAAACTTCTGAGATATCCCAGATCTCTGCTGTTTCAGAAAGAGATAGGCAGAGAGGAATTAATCTCTCCTAATTTTAGAAGTCCATGCTGCACTTTCCTTTCTTGTCTTCCTATAAACAAAACAGGCACTTCCATCTGCCCTATTTTAGACAACAACTATAAAACAGAAGAATCACATCCTACAAGTGTTTATTTCTTTCTGCTGCCTCTAAATGGTGGTGGCTTGACAAGCTCAGATAGAAGCATTTCTAATGTAGATGCCTACCTTTGATAATATTATTACTGCCTTTTGACTGTGGCGGCTTCAAGCAATGTTGAGTGAAATAAGAATGGAAATAACTTGGGGTTTTGTCTCCCATTTTGGCTTCCTGTAACTACAGCTTTCATAAAATTTAGTGACTGGGGAGAAGAGTCTGTATTATTTTTGAAGGATGACAGTTTGCTGTCATGGGCTGTTACAGAAGTTGTAGCATTCGGTGACAAAGGGAAAACAGATTTCATCTCTGTAGCTGCAGTGGGTTAGTTTTGCTTTCAACACAGGTCAAATGTATAAAGAAGCTCCCATCTGTAGATATTTAATTTTAATTAGCAAAGGATACAAAATACCAGAAGTTAAATCCTAATCCAAGCAGGAATATGTGGCATTATGATTCAGATACATTACCTCATTTTAATCTTTCACTTTGTAATTTACAGTATCACCTCCTAATAGATAGTATCACAGTGACTTTCCTGCAGAGATCATGACAGCAGTGCACAGTTTTATAAGTTTACAGAGAACCTCAAATATGTGTTCAATTTTTTTTTAATTTAAATTTTATTTTAAAATATATACAAACACACATAAACAAGATATAATAGTTATGATCTGCTTAGTATCACTCTGCCTATTGGTATCAGTGGCTTATTTTTCATAGGCTGTTTGATGCCATTTTACTACTCCAAAGTTGCTTCTTGGAAAGCTTTACAGATTTATAGGGTAGAGAGACCATTAGTTCAACTATTCTGATGACGTATATTTTCACAGACTTCAGATTTCCTGCAGCTGCTTCTGTTTTGAGCTCAGCAACATGTGCTTGTATAAAATATTTATTTTCCAGAAAGATATGCAATCTTATTTTTGAAAGTATCAGCAGATGGTGAGTCCACCTCCTCTCTCAATAGTTTGTTCCAGTGGTTTGTCATTTATGCCATATGCTTAAAATTAATGCCACATTTCCCATCTGATTTTGTCTGACTTCAATAAAGCCACATTCATTTCCTTGCCAGTCAGTTGTTTACCCATCCTCAGGCCTTCTGGGTCATTCAAGGAGAATCCATATCATCCTTCACACTTGAAGCACCTGAGGTGTGTCTGGTTGCCTGCAACCATCGTCTGCTCCAGCAAGCAAGCACTAGTCAACCTGGTATCAGTCAATGACTCAGCTTTTATCAGTTTCAGTAGTCTCTGTTTTGTTGGCTGCTTTACTTAATTAGTTACTGCTTTTTGGATCTTGTAGCTCTTTGTCTGTACTTCAGTTGCTTTCATCCTCCAAATGCTACTATTTATACGATCCCTCTTGTTTCATTCATACATCTCATATGTGAGTCTGCCTCTCCCACCTTTCTTTTTGTTCCAACCTACCTGTGTTATAAAATTTGTAATTTCTTCCTGTTAGCATTGCACTCAACGTGCAATGGGAAAAATCAGGCAGTGCAAAAGTACCTGAGACATACTGACAGTTACTCATTCCTTTCCCTCTACCTTATTCCTGTATCCCTATTTTTTTTATATAGTGCTTTCCCCCCTTATATTTAGCTATGATTTCTCTGTCTCTGTTTTTTTATTTGCTAAGTCAAGAGTTTGGTCAATTTGTGGACACCAGGAAAAAGAAACAACAACCAAAACCAGATTAAGGTATAATAATTTAATTTTCCTTGGTTGGTGACAAGCATTTGCAAAAGCTTGGTCTCTAGGCAGAAAACATTTGTTTTTCATAATGGTTGGTCAAAACCCTTAGGGTTTCTTCAGACATTTGGTCCTTTTTCTTTCACTGATGTTAAATCTGGGATCCCATCCAAGAGTAGCTGTCCTGAAGAAGAGGAGGTGGAGGAGGAAGACTGTGATCTGTATGAAAGGAAGTGTGAAAAAAATGACAGCAGTCTTGCTGGCAAAGCTTCTGGTGACCAGTTCTTTCACACCCAGAGATTTTTCAGCTTTTTCACAGCCATTTTTTGATGAGTACTCTGATATGAGCACAGACGGAAATCTTTTCTTCTTTGCTAGCCATCTCTGACATATAGCTGGCAATGTTGCCCACTGACTACAATACTATTTTAGGTCACTCTAACCTTGTAAATAAGTAAGTCAAAGCATTTTGGAGGAACACGCAGTCAGAAATATTTCCAAAAATAGCCCTTTTTTTTGTGTCTACAGCGGTGGCTGATAATTTTGGAATAATAGTGTCATCAACCACTTTGAATGGCTGTGCTATGCAATGCTTTTTCCATGTTGTTTCATCTTCCCTTCACCAAAGGCAGCCCAATCAAGACCAATTGTCAGTTTCAAACAAGCACTTTTCTTTGGTAGTTTCAGGGCAGTGTATTATTTTTCTTTTTATTGATCCATCATCTCTTTTTAAGAGTCAGATTACAAAGTGTAGAATTGTAGAATCAAAGAATACCAGGTTGAAAGGAACCTCAAGGATCATCTGGTCCAGGCTTTCTTGGCAAAAGTGCAGCCTAGACAAGATGGCCCAGCACCCTGCCCAGATGAATCTTAAAAGTGTCCAATGATGGGGAATCCACCACTTCCCTGAGGAGATTATTCCAATGTCTGATTGTTCTTATTTGGAAAAGTTTTCCCTCTTGTGTCCAATTGGAATCTCCCCTGGAGTAACTTGTACCCATCACCCCTTGTCTTTTCCATGTGACTCCTTGTAAAAAGGAAGTCTCCATCTTCTTTGTAGCCACCCTTTAAATACTGGATCATGGAAATGAGGTCTCCCCTAAGCCTACTTTTCTCAAGGATAAACAAACCCATTTCTCTCAGCCT
>VXBO01004735.1:0-16601 GCA_013400135.1 Rhinoptilus africanus
CCTGCTCTAGCTTAAAACCATTGACCCTTGTACTATCACTACATGCAAAACAGCCCCTCCCCAGCTTTCTTATAGGCCCCCTTTAGGTACTGGAAGGCTGCTGTAAGGTCTCTCTGGAGCCTTCTCTTCTCCAGACTGAACAGCCCCAGCTCTCTCAGCCTGTCCTCACAGCAGATGTGCTCCAGCCCTTGGATCATCTTCATGGCCCTCCTCTGAACTCCCTTCAAGTGGTCCATGTCCTTCTTGTGCCGAGGGCTCCATTCTAAAGGGCATTCATTCTAAAGAATTTATGATGCTTTTCAAGTTACGCATCTCCATACTTTTTCATGGTAAAAATCAGTATTATGAGTGTGTATGTCTAACTCTGTGCTACCTATTTGCAAATAATTTATAACACTATTGTTACACCTGTCTCTGAGCTGAAGAAAAGACAGCTTATACACAAGATGCTATTCACAGACAAAAAAAAAAAAAAGGTCCAGGGTAAATTCTTGTTGTTTTACAGAAAGTATTCTGGGAGTTTTACGGTCCAGGTCATTGGCATGTGAAGCCTCCATCAGACTGTATGATGATCTCTGTGTCTAAATTCTCCTGCTGTGCCACCTTTGTGTTGTAGGAGCAGGAAGTGATGCTTTCAAAAGCATTTGATGAATGTACAAAAATATTGGTGAACACTTTTCTGAAGAGACCTTTAAAACACTGAGGGGAAGTCTAAACCGTAACACATCAGTTTCTCTAGGAGGGAGCTGTGGGGAACCGTGTTGAAAGCCTTGGAGAAATCCAGGTAGACAATGTCCANTCCCATATCAACCATGTTACTTCATCATAGAAGGTGAACAGGTTTGTCAAGCATGATTTGCCCTTGGTCAGTTCATGCTGCCTTTCCCCAGTCACGTTATTACTGCCTTGTGATAGCCCCCCCGGAGGATTCTTTCCATAACTTTCCCAGGCAATGAAGTAAGACCGATGTGCCTATAATCTCCTGGATCCTCCTTTAATCCCTTCTTGTGGATGGAGGTGACATTAGCCTTCTTCCAATCTTCTGGGACATCCCCTGATCTCCACAACTTCTCAAAGATTATGGAGAGCAGTCTCGCAACACCAGCCAGCTCTCTTGCCTGCCTTGGGTGGATATTGTCAGGGCCCATCGATTTCTAAGGGTCAAGCTCCTGTAATAGTTCACGTGTCAACTCTTCGTTCAGTGATGGTGGGTCTGCGTATCAACCTATATTTTTGCTCCCAAGGCCTGGGGCCCAACAGTGACGGTAAAGACAGAGGTGAAGAAAGCGTTGAGAACTTCTGCCTTTTCAGCACTGTTAGTGACTAGTTCACCTCTGCTGTTTAACAGCGGGCCAGTATTTTCCTTCTGTTTCTGATTGGTGTTACATACCTGAAGAACTCTTTCTTGTAGTTTTTGACATCTCTGGCCAATTTGAGTTTGAGCTGGCATTTTGCTTTTCTAACTGCATCTCCATACACCCTGACAATGCCCTTGTAGTTCTCAATGGTTCTTCGTCCACTTTCCCATCTTCTGTATGCTTCTCTTTTGATTTTGGGCAGACTCAGAAACTCACAGATAAGCCAAGGGGGTCTCTTGCTCTGCCTACTTCCCATACCTCTAAAGGGGGTGAACTGTTTTTGTGCTTCCAGGAAAGCGTTCTTGAAAAACTCTCCAACTCCTTTGTCCTCCGTGGAAGCTTCCCATGGAATCCCTCAGAAGAGCTGAAGCTTGCTCCTAAAATCTGTTTTAAATGTCTCTTTCCTTTACACAAGTAATCTTTGATCTTACCTCATAAAACCTATAATCTTTAATGGCTGAGGTAATTGAGGTAGGTTATGCATTACAAAGAACCTGTTAGAAAATCTTAACTGTTATATATGTCTTTCAATCAAGTGGGTTTGTAAAGCAGCCTACCAAGTTAAATCTAAAATTGCCACAAACACTTTATGTTAATAACTCATGTAAGTTTCCTCTTAAAGCTTTCCTTTAAATAGAGATTGAACTAAGAACTGAAGCACAGCATATTCATGCAGAAAAACTGTGTACTGAGTAGTTATGCAAAACAAATGACTACCAATTTTCTCTTTAATGTTTCATTACCTATAGCTAAAGCCGTCAAAGAAAGCTTGGTGAGCAATAAAGGACGTAATATTACGTAGCTGAATAGCATCATCAATCTTGAAGAATGATGAAGAACTTCATTAACCATATATCTTTATATGTGACTTCAGCTCCAATATATAACAATCCACGGCCTGGAGGTTAGAAGCTGAGATGGTAGCAAGTACGTAGCAGAACAGTAGACTGATAACCCAGTGCTTCTAGGTTTTTTTCCACAACAAAATCTTTAATATCAAAATTCTCTGTGATCAATTTTGTATCCAAATACATTATACCTTGACAAAGATTTTTTTTTTATTCATTAAGTCGTGGGAGGGAGATAGATTGCACTTGCTACACAAACACGATATTAAATGGCTGACTCCATAAAAAAAGAGGAAGGAACAAGATCCTTTATATTAGGCCAGAAAGCATTTTACAGCTATTCCCTTATCTCAGCTGACAGCTTTAACAGCGGCTGCATACCCTGGAGTCACCAGTAGCCCTGGAGGTGCAGTCAAAGGATGGGTCTGAGTATTTGCCAGCTTGATCCTTAGACCTGATTTTCCTTTTTGTAGCCTTCATATGGAAAAAGGGAAATTCTAGGTCATAGAGAAATATTTCTAAGACAGCAGAACTTGGTTTCCTCCATTCTACCAAAGCATGCCTCCTTTATATGGCTGAATTCAGATCATTCTGTCACCTCTACAGGCAGCTGAGACTGCCACAAGCGGACACACTTTTGGATACAAAATGGCCCTGTGTCCTCAGTTGAAGCCAAAAACCTAACACATCAAACTAAAGAAGAGAGCCAAACACATGTTACACCAATAATCCTTTTCAGGTGTTGCTGGTGAAACTGTCAGGCATATTAATTTTGTAGACATTTTTGGAGCATCTCCGCTGAGACTGCTTTTTTTCAGCCAACACCATTTATTACCCTGTTAAAACTTGAATGCTACAATCAAGCAAAAGGAACCTCTCCTTTACTATCAGAGGTGAAGCTTGTTTCCTTATCGTGTCATTAATTATCAGCACAGGTTTCACAGAGTTTCTCGCAGGATAAGGGCCTTTATCATTAATTTCAAAGTCATGCTTTAAAAAAACCAAATAATTCTAAGTTGTATGTGGATGTCCTGAGTGCATTTTCAGGAGGTTTTACTCTTTTGGGATTCAGCCTAGACTGAATATCCTGTAGAGGGAAGTAATCTTTTTTTGTTGTTAAGAAACGTGAGTAGTTCTTCCACATTTATAGTAGTCAAGTCTGTTGTTGCCTCATGTGATTTAGTGCCCTCTACTGTGACTACAAATTGTGCAGCATCAATGGTGGTGCAACAGTACATTGATCTGCTACTGTAACATCAAACAAACACAACATTAAAGTTTTTAAAGGTCCGCTCATCAAATCATTGGCAAACCACCCTTCAAAGAATAGGTTCTTCTAGCTCATACATTGCCCAACAGCACAATTTTGCTGTTTAAGTGTTAGTTCTCAGTAAATTACATTTTGAGTGGTGCCTTCAGCAGAACAGTTCCATTTTTATGTATACAAAAACTGATTGAGTTTTCCCAAGCTATAACCTCAATCTTCAAAAATGTCACGAGAAAACAGTATTCAAAGGAGAAAATAATACTTGGTAATGCATACTTAAGTTATCACAGAAGGCTAAAACTATTTCCCCAAGCTAAAAGAACTTTTTCTTTCCCTAGTTGTGCCAGTTTTAAAATTCCCGGGGGTCCTGGTGTCCTGGTGATGAAGGTAGTGTGCTAATAGGCTTTTTCTTCTAGATACCATAGACAATATCCTAGTAGTATATTAATTAGTTTAGAGCTGCTGTTTGGTAGAAAAGCTGCTGGAAGCTGTTGAAAAAGCAGGAAGCAGAAAGGGAGTGATAACTTCTGGTCAGTAATTCACTCGTAAAAATCGCATTTTTCAGAGCATCAGTGTAGATGCAGCCAACATCTCTTTCTGTCTCTTCATTTCCACGCCTTTAGAAAGTGAAGTGCAGCTTTTAATCTAGAACCATCAGTGAGGTATGACACGTCTTATGTACCAGGCAGCACTTATATATTGGTAATTCTCCTGTCAGTGTTTTTCTTACTTGCCAGCAAAATTGTCTGCTTGATACTGACTTTTATTAAAACACTCTCTAAATATTTGAAATATATTCCTTCACCAAGGACCTGTTTTGCAAATATACATAGTTTTAATAGGGAAGCCTTTCAAGTGCTGTGTGGCCAGCTGTTAAAAATAATAATAAAAAAAAATTGGGAGCATAGGACACTACTATGAAGGTTCTGGCCTGGATCCTCTGCAGCCTGGCACATGTCACAACTAAGTAACCATGCAGAACAGGTGGTAAATGGCAATGGCTTTTTTTCTACACACAGAGGATGAAAATATTTCAATTTTTTCAGTAATAAACTGAAAAAAAATTAAAGCCTCAATTTTTTAAAAAATACTACTTCATTTTCCAGTTAGCACAGATCAAGGTCCATTGCTTTGTCTCTGCATTTTATCATTACAGGAGCCAAATACCTCCCACCTATCCCATTACTCATCTCTTCTGGGATTAGTCACTGACATGCTGGGGAGCTACACCACAAGCAAGACAAAAAATGGTAGTTAGAAGCTCTCTCTTTCCCTTCCACTCACACATATGTAAATATAAATGTGCTACTCATTGCAAGGCACATTGTCCTTAATTTTTTATTTTAGGTAATCAGATAATCATCTTTTTTTTTTCAGCTGTTGAAAAAGTGTAAGTTGACACTTTTATTCTGTGATCCTGAATCTGCAAACATACCCATGTCTCATGCAGTACAAACAAAAGTGTAGTAGGAAAACCGATATATGAAATTTTCTTAGACCTAAATACTTGTTTTCCAATAATAGTTTCTCCTGCCCGATTAGATCGCTTCTTACTGCTCTTGTGACACTGTTTCCTTACAATTTGGTATGAGAAATGGAAGTGATGTGATTTCCACATGTTTGTACATTTGTATTTTTCTGCTATTTGTATGCTAGAACACATTAATGTACTGGTGTTGGTAGTCAAAACTAGAATCATAAGACTGTTTTGATCCATGAGATTCTCTCATAAATATATGATGGTACTATCTTTATGGCAAGCATATGGCGATAAGAGGGTTAACGTAAGCTAAACCATTTCATATAAGAAGATTAACTAGCAGAGAAAGAAACTGAAAATACATGCAACATTGATACCAAAATGCTAAAAATATATAATATTTTAATTTCTCCTTTTACCCAATAGATTTCCTGATGCAATAACATGTAGACCCTTTTACCAATAAACTCTTGACAGCGTGGCTCTAATATTTATCAGCTGATGGGGGTCTCAGTAGAAAATTTGGTTGTAGAATTTTGTGTGTATTTTGTACATGTGTGTGTAAGCACAGATAATGCAGTGGGTGTCTAAGGGAATGACACCTTACTGATATCTTACAAAAAAACACAGTATATTTTATTTATTAGTAAGGTAATATTAACAAGAGAAAATTTAACAGGACAGAGAAGTTGTGATATGCTGGAAATGGGGAAAAAAAAAAAGAAAAAAGATCATTAATCTGTAAAGCACTTTGTATTTTTTCTTCCTGGTAAATTTCTTCTCATGCTTGGCTTGAGTTGCCATGTGCCAGTCTTTATGAGTTTAGGGATGGTCAGTGAAATCCCCAAAGGCGGCACACAGGAATGTCTGATGACTGCAGTGTTTTAACACTTGGGTGTGCTGGGAGGAAGGCAACTTGGTTGGGTTTTTTTTCTGTAGGAAATTTC
Source organism: Rhinoptilus africanus (assembly GCA_013400135.1). Taxonomy (NCBI): domain Eukaryota; kingdom Metazoa; phylum Chordata; class Aves; order Charadriiformes; family Glareolidae; genus Rhinoptilus; species Rhinoptilus africanus. The sequence goes on from VXBO01004735.1 coordinate 5,901, forward strand.
TAGGTGTTGCAACTCGTTACACACTGTAATAAATTTTTACGAAGTTTGTTGTTGTTTCTGTTGTGTCACACCACCCATGGCGGTCAGGAGAGACAGACAAAGATTCCAGTGATGTTTGTAACCTCCTAGAGGGGGTGAAGCTCACTGTTCCCAACCTGTTAATTTCAATATAAGTATACACAAACCCGCTTTGAGAATCTCAAAAACATCTTCCTGTTTCTCTGTCTTTTCCCACAATATAGGCAGCATTGCTATCAAAGGGTAGCCAGAGAAGAGAAGCACAGACTTCCATGAGGTGGTTGCACTATCACTGTGAGACAAAAAAAAGCTATATGATGGCAATTGAATATTTACTATCTTGACAATTACCAGCTTCAGAGTAACATGTCTGAGCCGGGCTTTACAGCAATTGAGGGTGAACACATTCCCATCAGTATTGAAACATATATATATACTCTTTTTTTCATCAGTAGTCATGCAGCATTTAAAAGGGTTAAAACCTCACAGAGCTCCCTCCAGGCAACAGTGAAACCATTTAGCTAAGGAAAATTACAAATAATAATGCTTTGAGCTCTCCAAATTGCCTGCAACTGCATTTTGCTGCAGAGACTGTCAAAATCTCAAGAATTTCACTATGCAAAGGCTGGGCGGGCAAGAGGAGGGTGGTCTGGTAGGAGGAGGCTTGCCCAGGAAGCCCAGCAGAACATGATGTATCCTGCTCTGCTTTGCTGATCCTGTTCCTGGAAGAGGGTTGGGTATTACTCATTGTAGGTTTCACACTAGTGGAAGCTTTATTTTTGAAAGGGCAGATTAACAATCAGAGGACATTTTTTTTTTGGTCTGTCAGCTTGATGAGAGTTGTTTTGATGTTTATCGTGTCTGTTTGAAGCTCCTCTGTCAGGCATTTTGAATGCTAAAAGAAGCTGTGAGGAAGTGGGCTAGTGGTGAAAGAACAAATGGTAAGATGTGCACGAGAAAGGCAAATGGAGATCTCTGTCACTTATCTCACAAAGTGCAGAATAATAAGGTGCAAAAATGGTTTTGAAATGTCAGTTATTTTGAAACATTCTCCTACTTCTGGCGGATTTTTCCGATAGTGAGAATATTGTTTAAAAATTAGTTCTCACAGAATTTACATATTTTAAGTGGCTCTACTGTAGGTATATTTTTTCAAGCTTTCTTTTTTTCTTTTAAACATGTTTATTCATATGTAATTAATATAAGAATTTCTAAGGGAGTGAGTACAAATTATGAGATATTTTTAACAATATTCTAGCGTTTTCGAGAAATTACAAGTAAGGAAGCACAAGTCAGAAACCTCTATGTTCTATATAACCCCTTGACATAGAATGGGCTTTGGGTAGCATTATTTACTGTCTCTGCCTCAGTTTAGTCTCTCACAACATTAGAAAAAATTAATTTATTACTGTCTCATGCAAGCTTTTAGGCAGTTCTTTTTAGTTCTTTAGAGAAAAGATGTTACTGAACAGAAGGAAATTAAATAAACAGTGCTTCCTTTTAGACACCTTTGCATTTTGTTGAACCCAGGAAATAAATGACTAGAAATAGTCTAAGCTATGGCCTACTTTTATATTGTGACTACATCACAGACCTAGTCTTTATTATTGGCATAAACCTTCATTTCTTAGCCATTCAATCTTTAATGTTGAAAAAGCTTGCAAAAAATTACATTTATGTAAAAGGGTGAAGTGGCATAAGTGTTTTCTTTTGTCGGTTAGTACTGTGATGCTTGAGGTGAGTGGTTAGATTGCTACAGTTTATGCCTAACATATATTTAGCCTAATTAGCAAATGAGGTCAGCAATTAGATAGCTAAAGGGGATCAGTGCATGAGCCCAGCTATGCCACAGAGGTTATAAGGAAAAAAAAGCACAAGCTAAAATCTTAGCCTTAAATCTCAGTAATGCAATGCCAGCAAGAAGAGACTGGCACAAAACATGCTCACAGAGGACAGGAAAACCATCTGATCAATGGCTTTAATCATTGCAGTGGCTGCTCAGAAGGGTAATAATTTGGGAAATTACATATTCATTGCTCATATCCTACACATCATTTGCTAAACCTCCTCTCTGGCAGGTGGGGTTGGCAGGGAAATGGAAGTGGTCCGGTCTCTCTTGAAGGAGTCGCCACAGGCTGCCTACTTGGCAGCAGCAGAACTTGCACTAACAAATAGCACAGACTTGATCACCACAACTCTTTGGGTTTTTTAATCCTTATTTTGCATGACAGTACACAATTTCTCTGGCTCCTTCATCGCCTGCAAGATAAGCAGTATGGATGGTCTAAAACTCCTTGAACCACCACCCATGAGACCCTCATCTTCAAGTAGTCCTGGAAATACTGCATAGTGTTGTATAATCCAGTTCCTTGACAAGAATCACAAAGGGAGGAACATAATATAAAGGGATAAAAGAGAAGCTGTCTGTAATGAGCACACATGGCTCTCTGTCATAACAAATTACCCTGTGATGCTCATGATTAATTGTGCTGCCACTTGTTGTATGGCAGCACAGTAATGCAAGCCAAATAAGCACAATGCAAAAGTATCTGCAAAATTAGTAAGCTTTTAAAATGTAATATTTATGACTGTCTGCCAGCTGTGACAATCCTTCGACATGTATATGATCTTGCCTGTGGTGTCCTGAATTAAAATGGATCAGATAGAGCCCTGGTTCAGTGCAGGGCCAATGAACCTATGCAAGCTGATGAGCCAGAAGGTGCTACAAATTAAAACGAACTTGTGCCAATCTCTCTTGAGCTAGTTGTGATATTGCTACGTTCCACTCTGCCTCTTTTTAAGATATTCTGTCACCGTCCTTTTCCAAGTATGTCATCTTCTTTTATTCTTTGCATACATTTTCTTGGAATGGAGATATTTTTTCTTTTTTTGTACCTGCTACATATATTATGCACCTGTTTCCAGTATTCTAATGTAGTGCTACTAAAACTAAGTTAAAATAACACCACAGAAATCCCAGTCCAAACAGGCTACAAAGACTCTCTTCAAGTCAAAATACCAGTTATGGGTGAAGATTCCAGATTAGCCTCGGGCATTCTGCTTCCTAGGCTTGTGGCATAATCGCTCTGCCTCAGAGCGATTATTTAGATATATATCAAGAAGAGCACAAAATCTAAACCAAAAAGTTTCTAAAATACCTCATTGTGATGCTTAATAATAGTTCATCTTCTGGTGCTTTTGATTGTGCTGTTTTTCATTATTTTTCAAGGCAAAAGGAAATTTTTCAACCTCTTCAGAGACTGAAATGTGGAGGTAAATTAAAAAATTACACCTATCATGGCAAATTATGTTTCTGGAATGCTATTGAAGATTTGGGCTCTGATATTTACTGAGCTTTGCTCTCCCAGACGTCCTACCATGGGAAAGAAAATTCATCCAAACTGAGTGCTCTTGAGAAATACCTTTTCTAACATTAAGGGCGGATATGACCTCTGGCTCCAAGTAGACACAAGTATTTTTGATCTCCAACCCCAGACTAAATGCACAACCAGTAGACACTAGCATCACTGAGCATTTTTCCACTCTCTGGAAGAGCAGGTCAATAACAGAGTGCTGTAGGTTTCTCTCAGCGCTGTATGCACCGCACAGCTACGCTGCACAAGCCACTCCATCTGGTGCCACACAACTGTGTGCACAGACCTGGGAGGGTAAGGTTATTCATTGTCTACTCAGCAGAGGAGCATGGTGTTTCCATTGAAACAATCCCTCGGTAAACTGCAATCAGGACAAAGTGGTTTGCAGAGTACTGTAATACACCTAACTAGGGCTGCGTTCCACAGACCAGAGTCTATCCAAGAGAATTAACTTGTAATTCGTCTGTCAGTAAAAGCGATATAAAGGACTGTGTTTTTCTTGTGAAGTAACTTATCCCAAAAATATATAGAAAGAGGTTTAGAAGAGTTATTACAGCTCAGAAGTTCCTCTGAGAAAGGGAGAGATGGGTTTTCAGAAGAAACACTGAAGCTCTGTTTCTGGAAGGGTGTTATTTAGTTTATTAATGGAGGGCATAAAAGCACCAACTGAAACTAGCAAAGAGAAAAATCAGGACAAATAGCTGTAAATATAGGGACTTCACTTCTTTCCTGGAATTTTTTTCAATTAATGAGAGTTACCACTAGTAAAGGTGCAGTAGGAAAACGTTCATCACTGACGGGTGGAGACATGAAAGCATTTGTCGGCATTTTCTGAGACATCACTTAGCTTCTTTGATACTTGAAACAGAAAATTCCTGCTTTCTGGAAACTTTAATTTTACTCCTTTTTATTTGATGATCTTTTTTTCGTAATGAATTCCTGAATTATTTGGTGCGTAGATGCCTGGTTTATATATGAATAATGTTGTTTATAAGCTGTGGAAACACACCAGGGTCAGCTTCAGTCCGTACTGGGTTTTCTGCAGCACTGAGCTGTCAGAGAAAAACGATGAACTCTGGATACATGATAAATTGGGTGATATAGAAAAGTATCCACTGATGCCAGTGCTGCGTTAACAAGAGAAATAATGAAATGTGCATTTAATATATCCAAGCCTGGTTTGGGGCTTAAGGACTTGCTGAGTGTAACACCCTCTGGGTTACTCCCAAGACAAGAAAGTCACAATACTGCAATATTTATTTGAAGAAAATGGATGAACAAAAGGCAATTCTGTCCTTCTAATGTACAATGGAAAAGCAAACTACATTTTTATAAAATAATTCACTATCTAGGGCACAGCTTTAAATCCAGAACCAGGACATACAGATTCAGTTGCCTTAAGAGGGTTTATGTGCACATCTGTCTTCTTAGAAAGTAGTCTTACCCCCTGGCCAAGTGCTGCTCTGAGGCTTGAGGGATACTGCTTTCCTCACCCGTTGAAACTCTAACACTGCAAAAAAATTCAGGTTGCTTTGGGCAGGAAAAATGCATCAGGCTGTTGGCTGACTATTCATTTGAAAAATAAGGAGAGATGGGCTCCAGTAACTATGCTCGATCATTCACTTCACCCGGTTGTTTTCCCTTTTTAAGTACTAAAACAGTGTTTCAGAGCAAAGTCTGTAAGCAGGACCCAGAAGAGACCTGCAGCTTGTCAGGCTGCTGCCCCGTTGGGTCTCTCTCACCCCATGAACTCTGGCTTCTTTCCTGTACTCCAAGGAGGATGAGGGAAAGATTCACAGCCACATCAAACTGCAATGCCTTTAGGTGTCCAGGGAAGGAGGCTTCAAGAGCACATCAGGAACAGAGGTATCTGCGGAGCCTGTGTAGTGCAGAAATAGTTGGTGGTTGACTGGGAGGACTTTGTTTGTGTGATTAAATCTTGTGTAAGGTTCATAAGCCCTGTTTTGGGTCTGTATAAGTCCTAAGATTTAATGGTAACCTGGCTGTGCTTTTAAAATGCCTTTTAGAGAAGCTGAGAGACAGAATTGACATAATTTAGAGAGTATTTTTAAATGAAAACAAATTATATTAATAAATTCTACTGAATAGTGCCCTACCTTGTTCTCACTACAAGAGTATTCAAGTACTTACCAAAATTATTAACATTCATTTACCCATAAATATCCTTATTCCAATATCAGCTAGTTCCTGAGCTACAAATGACCACAGTTCACCGAAATATTTTATATTCTCACACACATCTCCTACACAGATTTTCATAGAATTTCTTTGCATTGCTCTTGGGTTGTCTTCAAGGATCAAATCCTGTCACTCTCGCTTAGGTTAGCAACACCTCACTCTGCAAAAAGTCACATTAATTTCTGAGCACTTCCTCTGCTCAGACCTCTCTCAAGTTACAAAATCACACCGTCTTTCAGCAATATACCTAACGCTGACAGCAATTAAATCCGAGAAGTTCTGCCAATAATCTTTCACTCCTCCAAGTGCACTGAGTTGGCAGCGAGGTGGGATGTTCTGTCGGGCTGCGAGCAGCCCAGGGCAGGAGAGAGCCCTTCTGGCAGCCCTCCAGCGCCGCACTTCCCCAGGTCCAGTTACAATTTTCTCCTCTTCCATGTGAAAACTACTTTCTTCACATGACATACTATGGTCAGACACCGCAACAAGGAACACCAAGGGAACCGATTATGGAAAAAAATGCGTGCGTGAGCAGTACAGCAGCTGTCTCCGGGCTTTGTATCCGCGTCCAGGTTTTGCTGCTGCTTCAGGGAAGCAATGCAGAAGGTCCCCTTATGCAATGCAGAGCCGTAGGTTATGTAAAGCAGATGCAGTAAGACCCGACACCAAGCAAAGCGTAAATTTAACCCAGTCCCAAACTGATTATTAAATACCACAGTAATTTTCCCTATAGCACTGAAGCCTGAATCGATCCTGATACTGACCTCACTTACCCTAGTGGGACTCTATTGATTTAGCACAATTTTACATCAATGGGGGCAGAAAAGGGTCATGAAATTAGCTGTAGGTGACTTGGTACAGTGTAATCCACACTTAAACACTAAATATAAATGACTGATTTCATATTTGTTAAGCAACCTTCACTTCTTTTTAAAATAAAAGGAATTTTGGTGGTATGCAGTATGTCTCAAAAGCAGGTTATTCTTTACTCAGATGCCCAGCTATGGCTTTAGTTTGTAGTGATTATGACTAATACATCTAAACCCTTTAAAAGAAACAGGGTGTTCTTTGGAGTTCATAAGCATGAGAAACTACATGCTATCCAATGCTTCACTATAAATATACTGTATTTGGAACAGCCCCTAAGATACTGTTTTATTTTATTGTGCAGTCTTCTGCTTCATACCTAGTATGAAGCAACAAAAATATAAGGATGAGCTCTGACATCTTTCTGCTTCTTTGTAGTTATCCTCTGTCAAATTCCTTGTGATTATATTGATTAAGTTTTCTTTCAGTTTTGCCTGTAGCTGAACCACATTTCTCATTTATAGAGGTTGACTTTATTCTGTCTTTTCATTGTGTCATAAGCATATATTTGTTTGTTTATAAAGATGAGTGAATTCTGTTACAATGCAGTCATCGACAGAGATATTAAAACCCACATTTTCTCTCAGCATTTTCCTGACATTGCTGAATTCTGATTCTCTGAACACAAGAGATAGAGCTTTATTTATGAATGAATTTTTCACACTTTTTTCTACAAACAAGAGTGCACAGGCATACATATATACAATGTGTCTGATTTTAAAAGGTCATGCCCAAAAACTTACAATAATTTTTGATGGACAACAGGCAGAAGCTATAGGCAGTCATGATATACCTTCTTATAAGAACTCTGGGTTTAGAAAAAATCAAATCCTTATTAGAGAGATGTTAAAGTAGAGGCGGAGAGAGCAGAGGAAAACCAGAAATGTCTTTCCACAGGTGAAAAGCAGGGACACTTCGATAGCCTTCACCGTGGAAGCACAAAAGGATACTAGCACTGTGCTTCCTGGCCCTTCTACTCCAGAGATCTTGAAGTGTGTTCCTAGCTATGGCTGCAACATTACTAAATCCTTGGTAAGTATGGACTGAGGGGGAGGACAGCAAATCAAGGGTGAAAACTGGGAGAAAACACTGTTTCTCCCTCACAAAGTCCATCCTCTGTCCTTCACTGAACATTTGAGCATGCTTTTTCTGTTTCAGGCTGACAGATTCCTATCCCCAACTAAATACAAAGCCCAACTACACTGCAGACAGCATGTGTGTCTTATCCGTGGCAGGGTTTTCTACTGCATTCATGCCAGCAGAACCGCCGCAGCCCCTGTGCCTGCTCCTGGCATCCAGAGAAGCCATCCTGCCCTTCCAGAGTGTGGCAAAGCCTGACGGCAAACCCTCTGTTTTGTGGAGTCATCTTGGGTCTCTATGCTTTAGCTTTCATCATTTTTGGCTTAAAATATTAAGAAGTGTGTTAATAAGCGTTGTTGGAATCAAGGGGTTGTTATTTCCATCTGACTGAGAAATGTGCTGCGGTCTGGTCCTTCTGGCTGCCGCAGTTCACAGTTTGTCATCTGTGAGATGTATTACTGCAGACTCCCCCTTCCCACCCGTGAGGGGAACGGAAGGGATTCCATCAGTTCTGCATGCACACCCTGATGACCCATTGACTACCAAATCCCTTTTAAGGCCTCCTTACTCAATCCGCAGATTCTTCAACAGGCTATGCCTAAAATACCACCACCTGCTTTTCCAGTAGTTTCTGCCAATATGACCATTAAGAAAGGTGAAAATTTATAATTTTAAACAATTTATTCTTTAATTATAGAATATTCTTCAAAATAAAAAATGAAAAAAAATAGAGTATATTAATAATAATATTATAAGTGTTGCTGTTCAGTCCAACAGTTTTTCTGTAAATAATGAGGACAGGAAATAAAGGTGCTTCATTTCTTAAACTTGCACTTGCAGGAAGTTACAGTCCATTTTACCAAATTAAAGTTCAGTTCTTAAATTCACTGTGTCACACATATCTTGTTCATTTTCCAGATTTTTAACGCTTTAAATTCCAAACCTGCATTGTCAGGTGCCTATTTACATTTTTATTCTGAGACCTACATAAAAAAAAGTCTTTTTGTTTGCAAGTCAACAATCCTGATATTACACTTCCAGCCATTGTATTTTCTCTTAAAATTAGAGGAATGCCATTGGTTAACCAATATACATATGTATTTCATATGCAGAATATCTCCATCTCTAATATCATCTATATTTTCCGTTACTGAAAAGCAAAGGATCTATGTTTGTTTCATAAATATAAGTAAGCCTTTCTGTGTTTTACCTAACATTGTCTAATTATATATAATGAAGAACTGCATATGCCTTAAACATTTTTCTAACTCACGATGTAATTGAGTTTATTTTTAATAAATAAATACATTTCCAAGGTTATTTTAGTTTCACAGCAGATTTCTGCTTTTCCTAGGAAAAAAAGAGCAGGCTGGGGTGGGGGTGGGTAATGTTTTATACTTGCTTCATAGTTTCCAGGTACTTTGTCTCTGAAAAAAAAAAATAAATCCTCTGATGAAGCAGTTACAAGGAAAGGAAAGACTTTTGAATATATCAGGCACAGAGCAAAGGGAAGGAAGGTCTAGGGCTTTTCTGCAAACCCCTGAGCTCTCCTCCTGAGAAGTCAGGACTTAAGGGCTTCTGGAAGAATGCCAGCATCCCCACCTCAAGGATATTGCTGTTGTCCATAATAAGTGATCAGGGAACTATCTAGTATAAGGACCTTTACTTTCTCCTGTCAGTCCTTTCATGTGAATTTCCTCTAAAAAGACCACATAGTTCCCTGAATACCGAATTCAGAGCTGAAGTCCTCTGTTATTCAGCTCCATGCTTCCTTTCTCATTCTCTGTGGCAGAAAAGAAATGAAAGCAAGAAAGGGCACGGACTGAAATAATCATGTGGAAAGGCCATAGGTAGGTTTTAGACTGAAAAAAACCCCAAACACTGAACACTGACAATCCTTAACAATGCATCAAGCAATTTGATCGTGAACTTAGCTGCCAAAATGTCATCGCCACTTAATATCTTAGCTACTTCATCATACTTTGCCATTTGAATCACTATTCTTGCCTTCACAGTCCTTCAGTTGCCCAGACCTCTGAAGCATATTGCACTACATATTTTAACTTTCCTAATGAAAATAACTTCTCAACTCACCAAACTCTCCTACACTACTGAGCCCATTTCCATCCCCTGATTTTTTTCCATCTCACTTTCGTGACGCAAGTCATATAAATTAATGACTAAAAGTTAAAGGTATATTTCTGATGGGTGGATTTTAGAGATTCTAATGATCCCTTTTATTTTCCAAGCCTGCCTTCACTGGTCTTCTCACATGGTACTATCTTGGCAGTGGGAATGTGGTATACAATTGTGCCACATTTTCAATATATATATAGTCCTTAAAGAATGGCTAAAAGAAGCAAAATAATGAACACACCAGCTCCACTAGTCAGAAACACTTCTGTCTCCAGTCAAAGAAAAGAAGGATGTTCATACTCAAAGGCTGGATTACCAAACTCAGGAAAAAAGCAATTGTGTTAAATATTGCTTCGTAAGGAAAGAAAAAGAATGTCCAGGTGTGCTGCTACAGTTCGGTTGAACAATGTATACTAACATGCATGTTCCAACAGTCCTCCATAATACTGAAACCACTACTTACACCTATTGTTACTGCAAGGGGAATAAGCCACATTAGCATCTAATTCTGTTTCTAGTAGGAATTAGGAGCTGTTCATAGTTATTGTCAAATTATACCAGTAAAAATCATATTCCTGGTCAAAATAATTATACCAAGATGTAAAACAGCCTTGAAAATTTGTGCAGCTAAGTACTACTACCAATGAGAAAAAGTAAAGATCTCTTTAAAATCCTGAGGTATTTATTTATATTATTTTTTAATCAAGTAGTCATGTTATAAGGACAAGCAAAATTGCAGCTATGCAGCCTGAACACTGGTTTTGGCTTCATAAACCAGCTTGAACAATTTAAGAGATGAAAGGTAGCTCCTTGCCACCTACACTGTAGAGGCATTGTTAACTGTAACACTGCAGATGGCAAAAGGAAATGTCTTTCATTGAAACAGCTCTTTTACCTTTGAGACTTACACGGGGCACCTTTCTATTATAACAGATTAAACGTGAAATTATAGTCCTTGTTAAAGAACTGCAAGTGGGCTTGAAAATGTAACCTTTGTACTTTGTCCAGTTAGGCTCTTTTTTTTTTTTTT
>VXBO01004735.1:16630-85822 GCA_013400135.1 Rhinoptilus africanus
TTACTGTAATTTCATTGATGCTCAGTGTGAAAAGATGTAAGACGTGATTCAGTTTTGTGTTAATGTATTATCTTGCCTTTAAAAGACTCACTGGGACTTTGTTCCTTAGGTATTATTTTACATAGATATTATGCAGACTTTTTTTCTAGGCTATTAGCGCTCTGCCCAAAGGGTGTTCTCTGTTTCAATATCGTTAAATTACATTTGGAAGATAACACAAGTATTGATCTTAATAAGAAGGCAACATTCTGCATTGGTCAGGTCAACTGCGATAGATATTACATTTTTGGCAAGGCTTGGTAATTTTTATGTTTTTTATTGATCTCCCTTCCGGTCTAAGCTGCTGTTCAATAGCTGAATTACTAACCTAGTTATTTCATTATAACAAGTGACAAATAATACTGCTTTTAAACCTACAGTGCCCTATTTTGGATTCTGTGATCCTAACACAGATTCAGTCAATACTGGTTCAACATAAAGGCTATTCGTTCTTTGTGAGGAACATATGAGCCACAGGATGGACATATCCTCCATTCGTGTTTGCGAACAAAGGTCAAAATACAAGTATTAGCGTTCAAGAACATTACAGTAGTTTGGAAGCTGCCTGGGGGATATGTCTAGCAACTTGAGACTCAAAATCCTGCCTCCATCTGTCTCCTGCCAAAGCACAGTAAAATATGGCTATGCTCCTTATGCTATCACTCAGGAATGTCAAGAGAGTCACCTTTCAGCATGAATCAGGAAGAATCACTTTTGAAAACAAGCGGTGTAATCTTCTGGTTTTCTCCTGTGAGGTCTGTACCATAAGAGTATGCAAATTTCATAAATCTAGTCATCTAACAGAATAGCTAGAAACTGCTTAAATGTCAGGTGGAGATGTGCAATGTTCTTCTCAGTCAAGACACAGCTATACCATTGTTTGAATGTAGACCCTAGAGCACTAATAAGTCTTGGAGCTGAAAACATTATCAATGTACCTAATTCTTCTGATGCAGTGCTGTTTTCTCAGCCGACATATGCAGGACTAGATGTATTTTTGTACCCCCAAAAGATCTAGATTCCCGCAAGGGTTGCAAAGTTTTGTGTCATTTTCCTCATCTTTTCCTGGCTAAGTAATATCATGAGAGGAAAGAGAGGATCAGAATGGATGGAGGCACTTTGTAAGCAATAAAACTTAGTCCAATAGTTGGACACAGTTGGGCACATCCACTCATTTGGATGCTTATGACAGTGTTATGGCAGTGACACTGCATTGACCAGCAGTGACCTCTCTGCTGCCTCTACTGATGATCTAATGGCACCAACTTGTAATTACATGCACTGAAGACAACATCCTGACATCCAAAGTCAACTCTATCAAATAAGTGAGAAAAAACAGTAAAGATCAGCTCTTTATCAGAGTTTTACAGTCATAAAAACCTTCATAGTTATTAGGACACAGGTATGTGCAGACAAAACTACTCTTTTCCCTTTCAAATGCTGAATAACTGAGCAGAACTGGCTAGCTCTTCTGTAATTTCTGTGCACGGCAAAATAATTTTTAAGCAGTTAAGTAGACCTACAGCTGAAAATTATCCTGTTTTTCTGACCAAGGCAACAACCAGTGACAGAAGCCTACTTTTCATTCTTTTATCCAAGTCTTATCTCTCCACCACCTCTAGTGCCCTACGCCATGCACTGTTTTACTTATTTTTTAACAGTTACCTGCAGTATATGTGTTTTTCAAACAGAGATAGGAACAGAATGATTTTTTCTGACCTACAAAGATCACAGGAGACAACAAACATTCTGTTCATGAATGTGATCTTTTCAACAGTACAATTTACCACTTGCATCACTTAAAAAGTAAATATAGTTGCCACATACCCACATATGAAAATCTGAGTGAAATACCCAGATGGAACCACATATGCTGACATTTCCCTGCGTCATCATCAAATCAATCTTAGTTAAGCACGCAAAATGAAGAATCTCATCCTCAGCAAAGATTATGCTATACTTATTAGCTAGAAACACGAAAAAACCCAATTGATTACCCATCAAGAACTTCAGCTCCTCCAATCCCCTTTTTTAAAGTAAAATCAGTGCAAATGAGACTAAATACCTCAGATAGAATGTGTGGCTATTATTCTGCACTGTTTCGTTTGACTGCCTACACCTTCATGAGGTTTTCAGTTAATCTCTTGCAGCTCCCATCTCCTCAGTACACACGCAGCAGGATTATTAAACCCTTTTGACACCCTAATGGCCTGAAGCTGGTTTTGTGGAACAGAAATTTCCTCACCACTGCAGACCATACACAAACAACACGTTTTCTTAGCCTTCTTTTTTAGAGTAGGTCCACAGCATAGCTCCCAATGTAGCGCAACATTAATCAAGTACATGTTAAACTTCCAAGAATCAGATAAAGAGATCTTGAGCTGCATTTTGCTTGACTTTGTTTTGCCTACTGCCTGGTCACATGTTATCAAGAATCTATCATGAGCTCCACATTGTGGTCTACCATGCAGAGATACTCTAAGACAGGGAGAACCAATACAACGGGTTAATTGAATTACTTTAGGATTTGACAAAGCGGTTAGACTACAGCCTCCATTATTCCTATCTATACTGTTTTGGAACATCAATCTTACGATTAGCCATTCCGTAATCATCCATCCTTTCTGCAGCCACCAAAATCTATGTATGGCTGAGAATCTCAGCATAGGCCACATGTCAGAGAGCTGAGGAAAGGGAAGGGTCTTGATGGGCTTGAACTGGAAGGACCTGCTCATTTTGGAATATAACAATTGTCCCAGCAGCCTCCAGTGCCTCACCTTGTTCCACAGCTGTGGAGGTCCTTCAGGCCTGTGTGGTCCTTCATGTATCCATGGACTGATCTTCCATGTGGCAGCACAATGCTGTGCAGTGCTGTCTAATCAAAACTTGAGCTCTTTAAGTGCCTTAAAGTTGTTTACCTTCTCATGCAGCCGTTCTGGCCTCATATCTACCTAGATGAAATGTCTGCTTTAACAACAAAATTAGTCCACACCAAAAGAGTGTACACAGGATGTAGATCACCTCTTTTGCTACGGGGATGATCAGATTTTCTTCTGCAAAGCCATTTGCATGTTAGATCAGCATGACAGTGAAGAACAGTCAAGAATTAGAGCGCATCTCATTGACATGAAACTATCATATAATGCTATACATAACTTCCAACATATAAAGTGAAAAACTTTGGGCTGTAATACCTTTTCTTACCTATTTCCATGTAAGTAATTTGCCTGGGTGTCACCAGGAAACTAGTTTGAAAGCTGGTACAGCTGAAGCTTGGTGGATAGCTGGGAATGGAAGTGGTGATTTTTCTGAGTCTATTCTTTCTTTAATAAGTGCAGTCTTCAGATTGTTCCAAACTAATAAAGTTTTGGCTGAAATAAATCGCATGTGCATTTAAAGCATGTCTTTCACTGCCACGGTAATCACTGGACTTGTAAGACTTGATCAGCATAAGAAATTAGGTCTGTAGCAGAGGAGTTAGGTGGAATTTAAGAAGAATTGCTGTATTTCCATCACATGATTTCTCCTGGTGCACAGGCATTTGCTTCCATGTATTCCCCAAGCTGATTCTACCTTTTCAGGGAGGAATAGTTTCATGTGTAGTTAACATTTAATATTTAGGATTAATATTAAGGACTGCAACTGAGTAATGTATTTCCGAAGTCTCTGTAAGCCCACCAGTTCACTTTTAATAAATACCACTAAGAAACATGGCAATATATGATTGCTTTTATGTCACACACACCCTTCCCTTCCGTGTCCAAAGAGTTGGTGACTAGAAAACCTTTCTCAGTGTATGGTCAAGCCAGGTTCTTTAACTGAATAGGTTTAAATCCATGTAATCTGTGAATTGTCTGAAGGTCCTAAGCCTCCAGCTAGATCTAAATGAGGATTACCTACCACTATTTTATAGGCAGGTATAGCACTACCTAAATAAAATAAAATCGGTCATGATATTCCTCTGGACCAAAAGGAAGATAAAAGGATGATGATTCCATAGTTCAGCAGTGAGGGCACTAACCTGACGTGGGGAGTTCTAACTTTATTCTCTGCTCCAAGAACTACTTATAGGCCATTTTTCCCAGTGTTACATAAAAGGAGTAGAATTAAATTTGCGCATCAGTACAGCCTTGAAAAGACAGTTACATATCTGTGAAGAAATACTGTCATTTCGTATTGTTTCTGATATGATCTTTCACCAAATTTATATCTGCAGTTGACAGTTGTCATTTTCCTCTTCCCTATTCAGTATGTAATGTCTGTTCTTTGTACTGGGAGGCTGTCCTCCAGAGAGTGACCTTAAGTAATCCAGAGAAGAGGAGGAAAAGGTTGAGAAATTAATTGATCAAAAGTCAGTTGTGAACCTTCCTGTGAAACAAAGCTTTTAGCAACATGCGCTTGCTTTCTTGCCCACCCCTCTGCAGCTCCCAGCTGGCACACAAGTTGACCTGTTTTATAGGGGAGAAATTAATAACACAATTTGTGTATACACTTAATTCACGCAATCTGATGACAGCAACTAGTACAAGAGGTAATGGACACAAGCTGGAGCATGGGAAATTCAGACTACATATTTAAAAAAACACACTTCTCCTTGGCCAGCACTGGAAGAGATTGCCCAGAGAGGGTGTGGAATATCCACCCTTGGAAGTGTTCAGGACTCAATTGGGCACATGAACATAATCTGAGTAAAGCAGCTTTGAGGATGTGGGTTCAGCTGGGTGACCTCTGCAGGTCCTTCCCAACCAAAGTTTCACTACGATTTTAGAGTCTAAAAATTTAATTCCACATAATATAAAATATAAGCTTTACTTTTCTTAACCAGAGATTTTTGAAAGCTGAAGTTATTCTAGTAATTATGAACCTACTCCAAAAATGTACTGAGGCTCCCCCTTAGTACACAAGTAAGACATTTAAAATCTGGGGACATGAACCTAAGCTGAGTAAATTTGCACATCTGCAGAAAATAGGCTTCTTAAAATGACAGAAGAAAACAATGTATTCATTAAACTAATAATATATCTGGTGACAAAGTTAAAAGTCTGAAAAGTGTGACTTGTCTCCACATCCTTCTAGGCTGCTGGTTGAATTGATATCAACACCCAGATGAATTAGCCACTCAAAAATATATCCAAACTAATATAAATAAAATGGTGTTATGGACATGACTTATTTCTTTCTCTAAGAAACCCATAAAAGTGAATAAATGAGTTGATGATAAGGCTGTAGACACACCATCAGAAAACTTGCCTTGAAATCTATTTGCAAAGTTCAGAATCAATTACCCTAACAGAATGTAAAGTCTTTGTGCTGGTAATATTAAATTGAATTAATTAAAGCCACAGCTACCTGAACCTACTAGAGATAACACAAAATAAGTGTAAGACTTGGCAGTAGAAAAGTACCATCTTACTATGGATTGTGGGAAAAAAATTGGCTCCAGGGAGCTTTTCCCTTTATTCTTTCTGTGAAAAAATTTATGGGCAATTACAAAATTCCAAAGAAAGATTATCTTTGCAGAATTTATAGGCAAGGCAAAGAATTATTCTTTCAGTTCTAGCGCATATGGAATTGAAGATCAGTTGAATGTATTGGTCAATTCTGAATGTCCAGCAAATCTAATTACTTGGTTCTCCTGTCTATGTTGGCTATCAACCACACCAAGAAGCAGAAACCATCAATAGCCTCACAATATACATTTATATTTTTGTCATATTTTTCAGTGGTAGCAGGATAGAGGTAATAGTAAATAGATGTATGGTGCAGAAGATTGCTTATTCTGCCACTAAAACAATTCCCCTTGTACTAATCCAGCTCTGGTTGATGTTCAGAGATCAATGTTTAATTTAGGGTAAGAAAGTTCACAGCATAATAATTGCTCTCCATTTGCATTTTGTGTTTCACTGTTACACTAAAATAAAAATTACAATGCTTCACAGATTCTCTTTTTTACCATACTACCAGGACAACATCATTACCTGACTGATAGAGTTACCCAACGACCTCTGAGCATATTGCTAACACTTGTAGCAGTTCATGATGGCAAAGTGTTTCATCTGCTTACCCATCACAAATTAGTATTTAATGGTAAATACATATCAACAGAAACTCTTGTACCTGTGTTCTTTCCAACTGTATGATTAGCTGCCTAATCATTGCTTAGTGGTGTTTTAGTGTTTTATTCCCTGAAATGTTTGCCATTCTGTTTTTCTATAATTTTTAAATTCTTTATTTAAAGATATCAAGGGAAGAAAATCATCCTTTTAATTACATAACAAAAATAATTGCATATAGCCTTTCCAAATGTACTTTATTTACTTTAATATAAAACTAGTGTAGTAAAACTGAATTAAGAAATACCTTTGTTTGACAGAGAGTTAAATGCACCTAAAACTGTTGAGGAGCTGTGGCTCTCTGAAAGGACTACTTTCTGAGGTTCATAATAGACTGGTTACTTTCTTTCCAATACTACTGTACTTAGTGGAATGAGAGTCAGAATATTGTCCTAAGATGTGACATTCAACATTCTTCATGTTTTATTAATTTTTTACTAATGTGATGTAATAAGATGGTAGGGGTTTAATGGAATAAATATAGCTCTACTTTCATGGGAGCTTGATCTTCCACTTACTAGCCTGTTCTAGATGCAGTTGTGGCCATCCATAATAACAGAGTATTTTTAAAAAATCATTTACAACATCTATGCAAAAATGTGTTAAAATCATGGTCAAACTAATGGTAGAAATGTACTCCTAAAATATATATGGCAACATCTTAATTTTAATTGCTTGCTAGTTTTATAACTAGAGAGTTAATAAGCTCAGTAGTAGATACTTTTGTTGTGCTGAATAAAAAATAGTACAGCCTAGATAACTGTTCTGGCAAATCTTTAACAGGGAAATTGAAATTAAAGGCTTTTGAAGACTATGAGACCAAGAAAACACATTATCAGATGCCTGAATTAATGTTGGGAATTTTTGCCCTATTCAGTATGTTTCCACTACCCTTGCTATATGGCAAATAACTGAAATCCAAATGCAAACATCCTAATCTTTCAAGAGGGAGCAGTACCTGATTCTTCAGTTTATAAAATCCTACTGCTTATTTATTCTAATGCGCAAATGTTGTATTTGTGATCATTCACTGACTGAGTGAAAAATAGGCATGACATTGCAATTAAGAATTTAACCACCTACTTCATGCACAGATGTTAAAAGGCGGGCATCTTATTCTTAAACTGAATCTCACTTGAAAAGAAGGAATAGAAGAATATCCAAGCCCAGCGACTACTGACAGTTGCATTCTTTGGGACTAGGACGTTGTTAGGGGAAATGAATTGAAAAGAAGGAAAGGAAGAAAGTGGCATAAAGGGACAGAACAGGAGCAAAGATCAAAAAGACAGGAGTGGAACAAAGTTGAAGTTGACAGAAATTACAGTGGGGAATGAAGTTGGTACAAAAAGCACTTCACCACGGGCAAAAGCAACACATTCAAGGGTGAATTTCCCATGTGAAAATCTAGATGAGTAATTTACTTGTTTCTTTCTGGCTGGCTCCACAGTTCAGTCTTCCAGTGAGACTACAGCAGAGATGGATGGATATACTAACTGGATCCTATTGTTCTCCTATTACAGGGTCTCATTCTGATTTTTAAATTCACACATCAAATTGCCAGTCTGTGAGGAAATGGAAGTGTCTGCTCTCAGCTGTTTGTTCATTCATGCTCAGTTCTGTGGCACAAACATCTGCCTGATTGAGGGTGCATCATTATGTATTTGGACGCTTTGCAGGACTCTGTACTTGAGTGCTTGTTTTTACTTAATTTGAAAATTAAAGTCCTATATTAAAGGGAAGAAAATGCTTTCTCACCATATAGAATGTGAGGAAAGAACATATTAAATGAAAGGAAAATACCTTCTGATAACACAACATACACCTACCTGAGGAACCATTTGAAAATGGAGAAAGAGGGACTGAAAACTCTATCTTCAGGTGAGCATTCTTTATATTGCAGACATTACCCACAGTGCTGCCTGGACATCTTGCTGCAAAGTAGCTACCAAGGCATAACAAGAGCAAAGCTGCACAACAGACAAATGACAATAAGATCGAAATCCAGTTGTCTAGAAGTCTGAATTTCTGGAGCATCCATGAGACTGCAGAGCCTCCCAGAATGAGTTGCATGGCTCTCCTTCTTCCCTGAAAAACAGTTACTTAAAATTTTGTCAAATAAATTAATATTAAGACAAATATATTAAGGGGAAACAGCCTGAAATATAGAGGTGTTGGTGGATTTCTTTCACCTTTGGCTACAAAAAAAAAATCACATCATCTCTCTATGAATCTGATGCCTTAATAAGATCATTCACCCTATTTCACTGTCAACGTCTGAGGCCTCCGAAGTTATCTGGTACTGCTATAGCCACCACCTCGGCTAAGTAATAATTATAAGTGCTAGAGTGCTATCTGCTAATTATCAAAGTAGATCTCAGGATCCTCAGGATTCCTCAGCCTCCAGCACACTCCTGAGCCCAAAAAACCCATGTTGGTAGACTCCCAGAAGAGCAGGGTAATCTTTTTATAGCTCTCTTCAAATGATGGCCTTTTAAACAAGATTGCTTTCCTAAATCAACCATAAAGCCATTGTGCCTGACTGGAAGACAATTGGAGTGCTTGATGGTTCTACATGAAGTACAGTACACAACCAGCACATGTAGATGTGCACAGTTCATAACCAAAACACTTAATAAACTCAGGAGAAATTCACTTTGCGTACAGGTACTCTAAGGCCCATTGGCAGCAGGAGGAATTAAAGCTCTTACTCAAACCATAAGTCAATTGAATCAGAATATATTTTGCATTATTCCTCTCCAAAGATTTTACTCGTGCAACAAATGGGCCTTCCTAAATGAGCTCAAATCTAAGCTGTTAGAAAAGTTACCTTCCTTTTTCAGTAAGAAATGACATTGTCCCTTCCCTTTCAGCAAAAGGGAAGAGAAGTGACTTAGGCAGTATTTTGTGTTATACTGCCCTGGGCACAATTGTTATTTTATCATGTGGCAGACAGGACATGGAGTCTCCTCTATATAACTGAAAGAGACAGTCAGTATGTATTTACATTTATACTTTAAAAGGAAACATCTTTAAATACACACTTTATTCTTCTGCAAAGAAATAGAACACTATGAGTGTTACAAAGCAAGTATAAACAGCCACATAAAATGAAAAATCTCAGACTACACTAAAAATGACTACATACAACAGAATTGTTTACGAGTGTTTTCCAGTGAACCAACTAGCAAGCAGGGACAGTGGACACCTCTGTTGCTGCCTCTTTGAGAAGATGCTGGTTTAGGTCGGTCTTGTTATTAATCTTCATGTATTTCCCTGGACTGAATCTGAAATTTCATCTCAAAGAATCCCACACAAAGTTATGAATGTTTTAAAGCAGGAGTGCATCATGGAAATGCCTTTGCAGCCTCACAGAATTTCCCACGAGGAGCTTACCATTCCAAAATATGGAAATTAAGGGTGAATACAACCAGCAACATATGCTATTACAAACAAAATATGTCATGAGACATAATTTTATTCTTAAAAGTAGTATTTCTTTCAGAGTAACATACACCAACAAAGTGTATCTAACCGTCTCCATTTTTCTGAGCTTTTCTACTGTAAGAAATCTATTTCAGGATCCAACTTTGATTAAGAAAAAAATATTAATGTCCTCATTCTGTTCAGATAATTTTTGAAAGCACATATTATATTCTTGATTTTAAAGTTACTAATTGTAGAGAATGCACTTCAGTGCTTACAAGGAGTTAATAATGCTCACTGTTAAAAGCAGTTAGTAAATAATCTCAAACCACATTCGTTATATATTCTCAATTTCAAGTCTGAAATCACCATGTTTCAGAATTTACATCAGCTTCTTTCCTTGATGTGTCAGGAAGCTCTGATTACTGGATGCCTTGCTGTCATTCTCAGAAAACTCTCTAGGGAGGATATATCACAGCTTTAGGAATAACATCAAATTGTCAGGTACCAGTAGTAAAATACCTTTAATCTCTAATTTATTTCCTCTCTCTTATTTCCCAGCGTAAGATTGTTGATTCGGGGAGATGTGCTGCAATGTGGATCTGCCTGTGTAGATGGGAAAAATACTTCACTTTCAGAAGAAGTTGTTTCTGTAGGACTGAGAATATCTATCCAGCAATTATGCATCAAAAGTGCCTGTCATATGTCCTTCATCTTGCTGTCTCCCACCCACTTCCTATTTCTTCTTTTATCCAATTCATAGATGGATGAAGAGTCCTGTAAAGCACATTTTGTGTCTAGACTACTGTTGAAAGATTTCTTTCTGTCACCTGCACAAAAAAGAGTCTCTGATAATCTATCATGGTGACAGCAGAACATGCATTAACTCTTTGAAAACTTTAATATTTTTGACGTATTAGTCTATTGAATTAGTGCTTTCAAAGGCAATTTTGCACTTTTAAGGCTCATTCACAGACCCTTCTTTTTTCAGATACTACATGTGAGAAAGGGCATAGTTTCTAATCACACAAAAACTTTGACCTGGCATCTTTTTTGCTATGGTTCAAGAAGCATAATTATTTCTGATTCTTTGAATGTAGGAATAGCTACATAAGAACATTGCAGAGACTGCAGAAAATGCCGAAAGTCTGACTGTATTCTAACTATTACTGTATGCTCTTTCACATAGTGCTTCTGCTCCTTCTTGTCGTGCAGCACACTGTCATCAGTTGTTAGTTCCCTCTTCTTCCTCACAACTAGAGTAGTACGAGTGGCAGAGGTTTGTCTTCGCCAAATGCATTAAAAAAAAGATGTTTTCAAAATACAGGTAAAACTTCTTGACAGAAATAATGAGTACCATCATGCCTACTTGGCTGCATATTAATTGATGATGAAAACAACATAAACATTCATTGTAAAAATTCTGAAAAATTTGCAAAAATAAAAACCAAAAGAAACTAGAGACATATTGAAGGGTACTTAAAGCTCAAAAAATAAAAATTGATTGGATTTGGGGAACTGGAAATCCAGGCATACAAGTCCTATGAACATAATTTCAAGCTTGTATAGGCATTATATTCCTTTTTTTAAAAAAAATCTACGGGGCTCCACTGCAATTTTTAAGTGTCTACCAAACTTTGACCTCCACCTGCTGAGACTAAGGATGGGCAAACCAAACAGAGATAAAACACTGTATGATCTCCATTAAAAGGCATTCATGAACATTTAAGTGCACGGATGTGAACCGTATCTCAGAAGTAAACAGGACTATGAATGCAAACATATGGAAAAGAATTGCAGTATAAGGGTATTTTACTACCTGAAAAGTGTTTAGTTAAATGCAAGTTTCTTCATCTAAAGTGTTCATTTTATAGATGGCTTCATTTTCCAATATGTTCTCATGGTTTATTTTTGGTTGTTTTCCCTGTGAATCCAGTATAATCATTGTATTAACTGAACATATAAAAATGACATTATTATTACTATTGAGTTTTAAATAATTTTATTTAACAGATATGATCTAACAGAAATGAGCTTAGTTTTGTCTATCATGTTTTTGCTATTAGAAAAGGTAAAATAACTGAAGCCTATAGGAAGGCACAAAACTAAATATACAGATCGATTACAATTTTTAGCCAGTATCCAAATAAACTGCTTCTTGTGGGTACTGTAAACAGACTACATTGCAGTCGCTAACACCTTCTCTTCAGGACTCATTTCAGTGACACAAAAGATACTTACTTGTACATGCCCAGAGTCTACGTAATATAGTTAACCCCAATTATACTGTCAGATACCAGTCTCCATCTCTTCCAGCTGGTGTCCAACTTGATCTTAACCCTATGAACCTGCTTGTTGATGAGGAGCAGTGTTAGACCCTGGTTACCCTCACTGGACCTGATCCTGACCATCGGATTGACTTATCAGCTTGACCTCAGACCTGCCTCTTCTCCACAGATTTGCCTGATGTCCTGGGCTAGGGCTGCCCCTCCCTGCCCCCTGTGCTGCCTGCCTCCCCAGGGAGCCCCCCACTGCACCCTGCTGCACTGGGACACCTCCATGGTCTTCCTTTACCTCCTCATCACCAAATGAAGAGACTTGGACTGCCCAACTTGACTGACATCTACGACAATTGTGCATTGGCCCCATACTCACTGAAACGCACATCTCCCCAGTCTCCATCCCAGTAGAGTTGGTTTCTTCCTAGCTTGATTGACAGTCAGGAAGATTGGATGGGCCATGTAGCCAAAGATAGAGTCTAGGGCTGACAGCTCTGAAATGGCTCCATTTGATGATGCAGCAACTTAGACGTGTTTGTCAGTAATTTGAATGCAAGCAGAAAGGGCAGAAATTCCTCAAAGCAATATAAGAAGAAATTTTAAAGAAATGTCCTGTTCTGAAAAGATGCTTTGGTAAAAAATTGATCTCCTTTAAAAAACCCCAAACCTGTCTCTATGAATATTCTGAATATGCTGAGTCTGTACATAAAAATAGCTGTTTGATGCTTTGTGTTCCCATTTGCCCTGCAACAGCATCACAGCTAGAAGACTGAATTAGATTTTATTCCTTCTTGTGCCCCTCCAAGAGGTGGGGTTTTTTTCTACACCTAATCACTTACATCTGCTGTCAGAGCATGGCTGGATAAAAAAGAGTTTGTTACACAATTGTCACCGATGGTCTAATTTGGCTTCTACTAACAGTGAGGATGAACAAGACAAAAAGGAGTCAGCTTGACTCCTAGAGCTCACACTGGGTCACTAAGGCCAAACACTGTAGGAGGAAAATTATGTATAGCAGCTTTGATCCAATTAAGAGCTTAGCCTCATGGTTAACATTAAGCATATGCGGAACTTCTCTGCCTTGTAGTTTTGCATGTTTGATATATGAATCTGTGAAGGAAAAGGGTACAGAGAGGTTATCTATTTTCTGTATAATAGCATTTCAAAAATAAATGGATTCAGAAAATACAAAGAAGTTGAACTGATGATGAATCCAGTTGCCTATTTATTTGAAATTTTCTTATGGACGATACATCTGCTTTGAAAAAGTGGCTGCAGCTCCATTTCTTCTATCTAAAAAGGATATCAGACAAGTTCAACCCTCCAGATAGGTCTACTTTGTCCTGATTTTTTTTAATTCAGCACAGAAACTAGTACATGGTTTCCCAATGCTTACTCTAACCACTAGTTTGCATTTTTGGTTTTCAAACCACTGACATTATTTTAGTAATCTAAAAATGCTAAAGTTGGAGAAAAGCAAGTGTTTTCTCAATTATACTATATACTTTTACCTGCAGGTGATGTCAATTTACCAGCACACAAATGCTGACTTGCATTTAAAACACCTTTTCCTTCAACTCTTGAAATTTTTTCACAGCCATTACATAAGAAATGTAAATAATTCTCAGAACTAACCAGGAGCGAAAGGCGAGCACTGTCAAGATGCTGACTACGGTTATAGCACCTTGCTGACAACTGCTTTCCTTACGCATTTAGCAGGATATACCAAACAGCCAAGTGACATCAGCAAGAATATTTTAGATTTAATGAACTAATCGAGACATATCCCAGACTTGAAGAGATAATGCTGATAGTGATATAATGTGATAGAAATAAATTAGTGCTGAAAGCTGCAAAGACTACTCGTATCTATAGGCACTGTATTCCAGCTGTTTTTCATCTCCTTTGTAATTATCTAAAGAGATCATAGACAACCGTCCATTTGAGTGTTTATTTTCTTTCCTAATATGATTGGCATGAGATGCAAGGAATGAGTAGCATGGAATCATGGGACTCAGGAAGAGGGTCCAGCATCACCTTATCTGAAGTTTAGTTCGTTCATAGTTCCGGATGATATCTTAACACTATGAAATAATTGCTTGTTAACCACAGAAACCTTCTTATGCTACATCTAGTGATCTCTGCTGCCTGAGTGTGGAGCTACACGGTGCTGCAGAAGTGCTGAGAGCTTTGTGTTGGAGGTATAGGGTAATTAGAGTTCTCTTAAATTTGCCTGCCCTGGTTTCAAAGCAGCCCTGTAGTAGCCGGGACAAAATTGCAGTGATTTAGAGCATTCCCTTCAACAGCCTGAAATCTGGGATGTCACTTTTCGCACCCTTTAGACAATCTCTTCTGTTTCATAGCATGACCCAGCTGCTCCTTGTACAACTTCGTTTCAATGAAAGTATAATATTTTGAAGTTGCTAGTTTTTAAAATAATTTTTAGAAAAAGTGAAAAGATTTACTCAGTGAGAAAAAAAAATCTGAAAAAAAACCCCACTAAAACTAGAAAGTACTTAAGAAGCCACTGCAAGGAAATCTATGTGATTCAACAAATATTTAAAATGGTCAAATTAACATTAGAGAACAAAATCACATTGGGAGGCATTCTTATAGTCTTATTGTATGAATGAGAGTGGGATATTACCGGTAATTGTAAGGAACATTAACAATGAGGAACATAATCATTAGCAGAAGAACATGAATGCTGGGTTTTTATAGTTATTCAAATCAAAAACTGACTACTCCCAAAGTTTCTGATATACTCTGGTATACTCCCAATATACTCTAGTACTAAGGACATTTGTGTAATATCCAAACCGAAAAAAACCCCCCAAACTCAATGTCTTTCAAAATGTAATCTGCCCTCTTAAAAATACCAACTCTGTTTTTAATGTGGGCACATTGTTTCAGCTCAGCAGCAATGTCAGTGTAAATGTACTGAAATACAATTTTTCTGATGGAGAGAGAAAAAAGAAATTGTTTAGACATAATGTATATTATTGTCAGAGAGAAACTCTTTGAGAAACTCTGATTAATTTTCTTGAACCATAGTTGAAATGAGAGTTTAAATCATAGTTGTCAAGCTATACCAAAAAAAGATGATCTTAATACTTCTTAATTTGTTGTAAGGACCAAGATAAGCAAGAAAAGCTGAATAAGTTGATTTCATTAGGGCATTCTATTTGAAAACAATCATATAGTTATAACCGATAATTTTCCAAGGAACAGAGTTAAAAAAAAATTCCCCTACAATCAGGAAGATCAATTTATTTAAATAAAATTGCTACTATCTGATTCTGAGGTTTTTTTCATGTTCAGGTGGCATACGTAAGTTTTAAGAAATGCATTTCAAATGCACAGAAGAAAAAACTTACTCCGTATATGTTAAAAATATCAATATAATTGGTAGGACTAAAAAGCTATGTAATAACAGTCTAAAGAGTTTGATCAGCTCTTCTCATTCTCCTGCCTTCACTTCAGCTTTCTGTCTACATCCAGATCCAAAATAATCGAGGACTGGTAGGAGCTGGTTGGAAGGCATGGACATTTATGTGGGGCAGATAAAGAGAACTGCAGTAAATAAACCACTTCAAAATATTTGTTATGCTTCTACTTCAAGTAAATTAAAGAATATATTTCTACTACAGTCTCAATTCCTTTGTGAATTAGCACTAAGGCTATTATTAGAATCAATGGATTATTATCAACACTAGAATTTTACAAGAATTTGCCCTAATTTAGGCAGACTCCTAAGTGTCTTTCCCAGAAAGATATTCTCATTCTGGAGGATTTTGGAGTACACATTCAGAGTCAGTTTCATTGCTTCTTCAAGGTTTTCATCCACCACCTTCTCTGTTTTCAGTTCCCTCTGTGGTTCTAGAACAAGCATATGTCAGAAAGACTAAGAATCAACTTTAAATGAGTCCACTGGTTGTACTAGGATCTTTTGCTCCAGTTGAGTTCATGATTCTTCATGCTTAACATTTTGCTAGGAACACTCAAGAAAATTCCTTAAGCATAAATTACATCAAAAGTAAATGAGTATATTTTAATGCAATGTTTGTGTATGTAAGGAAATGAACAGCTATAACCACAGTTTTTTATGACAGTAACATTTCTCTGATTTCTATATTTTATTATAATAACTTTTAAAAGCATAGGCAGATATACATATTTTTACAACTTTATTAAATATCCTATAGTTCAGCAACTGTAGAGTATGCTTTTAATAAATTAAATCTTAAGTCACATCTTAAGCTTTGGTTTGAACTTTGTGATAAGTTTAGGCTTCCCAAAAATGGGAATTTTTGCTAGTTTCCCAGAGAAGGAAGAACTGTCAATCTCTGAGAAGAGCCTTCCACTGGATTAATTACAAGAATCTGCTGTTAGGATGAAGAATACCTGGTAGCAACATTTTTATAGAGCTATTTGGCATATCACCACTGCAAAGAGAGGTGTCTTTTTGATAGGCATGCATAAAATTTTGAATTTGATTAAAAGAGATATATATGAATAGGCCGGGTGGCAATACAACAGGTGGACTAACGACTTGTGCAGTATCAGGCTGAATAAATCAATACATACTTCTTAAGTGTTTTGGTTTTCACGTTTGTCTCTTTTTCTAGTTAGAGTATAACCATAATGAGAGGCTGCTGCATATATTAGAATGGTAAATGGCCTCGGTATATTCATTTAAATGCCCTGTTTCTTAAGTCTGTTACATAAAGCCTTTCCCTTCCCTTTTCTGAAGATCAAAAAGAAATTAATGTTGTACCACATCAAAAGAGACTGGTGAAGGGATGAAGTGAACTTGCAGTTTTCCCCTAATTGCAAAGTATACAAGCTGCAATCTTACTAAATAATTTATGTCTAAGACAGTAATCATCACAATGTGAAATGACCTAATACCTGTTATTCACAATCCCAATTATATCTTGGTAAACATTGTTTGCTTATTGAAAACTTGGTTATTTATTTATTGAAGAAAATCTTAAATGTAATCCGTGTTTGTTTTTCTGTAATACTGTATTTTTCCTATCTGTTTCATCTCTCAGAGGCTTTCTAGATTTTAGTTCATGTACTTCTGAATCATATGCAAATTCATTATTCACATATAGGAAATAGTACTGAAATGCCCCAGACCATACTGGAATATTTCAACACTGGAGCAGAAAGTCTAACTTTAGCCAAAGAAACCCCAATAGTAGAAATGACAGGAGAAACTGTATTTTTAAGAAAGACAGATGGGACCAGGTAGCTTCTATCCTTCCTTTTGTATCCCGTCATTTCAGAGTTTGGACAGAAGAGTTATAGGCCAGATCAGCTCAGTGTGGTCTTCAAGACAGGATGGCTGCTGTCTTTAATAAGGATATAAAAATCCATGCACCCCTCTTCTTGAAGGAATTATCTTATGAAAATGATGCTTCTTCAAATGCAGTAATTTTCTCATGCTCTGAGGGGTTTTGTTGAATGGGGAAAAATTTATGCATGTAGGAGCTTTTGTCAGAAAGAAGCCCACATGCTGTTGTGGTACTAAGATGCAGCTGCTGGAGACTGTTTTTACTAGAGAAAGAAGTTTTTGGAAATCATATGTCCATGTGTAGCTTTTAAGTATACCCAACTTTTGCTTAGGACTGTAAAACATCCCCAAACTCTTACAGTAAGTCATAGGTTGTAAAACATTCAAAAATAATAAAAAGGTAGAAATATATAAATGCAAATTTAATTAAAGTAAACTTGCCTATCCCCAAATTTATGGGGCTAGAGGGAGAAGGTGTTGTTTTGCATTGTAATATAAATTTGAAAAGATTCTTGTTGTAGATACCTTCACCTAGCAATACAATATAGAGACAAAGCTTTCACAGTCTACTTGGATACATGTTTATTAAAAGTATAGCAAATTCTGGAAAGAACAATCACCCATGCTTTCCTCACGGTATAGTATTAACTGCAGCAAACCAGGTTGGCAACCAAACCGTTTCCATCCATTTTATAAGCACGTTTTTAAACAGACTGCAGTGACAGGAGGTGCTCTGCAGCCCTCTCCTTCCTCACTGAATCCATGCTAGGCGCCCACCAACGTCCTTTGCATGTAAATAACACAACTGTGGGTCGCGCTCACTCCCGACTGAACACTCAACCTAATTTCCTTTCCCTCTTCAGCAGTCGCTGCACTGGCAGCATAAAAGAAAATCAGAAATTTGAAAGACCATTTTGTTTCTTTATCCAGGTCGTTGCTGTTCATTCAGCATAGTCAGTGTTCTGCAGTTCATATGGATGGATAAACAGGAATGGCCCACAGCAACACATTAAGAGCTACAAATAAGATGAAGATATATTTTTATGATTGCTGGGCTCATATCATTGTCACAGTACAGATTTGAGAGGCTGTTTTATCTGCTTAGCATTGTGTGTTCTGGACATTGATTTTTATATAGAAACATTTGGAAATGCAGTTTAACTAACCTTTGGGCGTTTATAATTGACAGCCGTTTGTGTGAGAGGCTACTTATTGATCGGTTAATTGAACAGTCATTGCCCCATCTTTATCATGTGTGTCCTGCTATTATTGCATTTACTTTGTGACACAAAATCCTGTTTTGAAGATCTTAGAATCTGCAAAGATCACCAAAAAAGTCCCCCACAAAAAAAAGAGCAGTAAAAAAAAAAAAAAGCTACAGAAATGCATGACTACTCCCCAACAGAAGCTTTAAACATTACATAAACTGACCTAGAAACACACCAATAGCCATTCCTTTATGTATGAAATCCCTGCTGTGCAAAGGGTCAGCAAAAGGACATAAATGGTGATGAGACCTGCCTTCCTGACCTTCTCTGTAAGCGTGAGTTTCACTCGAGGGCCAGTGCAATGACATCCTATGCACCTGCGGAAGAGTACTTTGACACCAAGACTTAAAAATGACAACCAGCTCTAGCTTTATGCTGGTAATGCTAACCTATATGTTGCTATTTCCCTTACAGATCTGAAAGGTTTTTGTACCTTGGCTGTTTGTTTGGCCTGTGGACAAGGGAATGTCTGACCTTTTAATTTCACTCTTCTTCTTTCCTCTTGCTCTCCCTGCCTCTCCAGTGAACCAGTTCATATAATTTCTCCCTTGAAAAGGGAGGGCAGGGTTGCATTTGCTTGTGATCACTTACTAGGAAACTGGGAAGAACACTATCAACTTCTGACGCATCACTTCATCCTGACCTGAGGAATGAGCAACCTGGTTTGACTGTTACCTGAAGCTGATGGAAAGCTTTCTCATTCATGAAACACTCTCAAAATCTTCTGAACCAAAAATGCCAGTGTAATCCATAATTCATGCCAGTGAACTCTGGTCTCAGTGAACTCCCTCCTGAACTTCCAGATTCCTTGGTTTCTAAACTGTAATCCAGTGCTGGTAGAACTAGAGGCTTTAAATACTTCATGTTACTCCCTGCCTCTTGGCATTTGGCTCTGCCACTTAAAATATTCAAATGTGAAGAGGGAGCTGATACTAGAAGGAAGGTCAGTATTGAATTCAAAGGAGACAAATCAAAAAGAAATGTCTGCTTATATGCACATTTTGAGATAGGTTCTCAGTTAAGGTGAAAATCAGCTTAGTTCCATAAATTAATATCAGGACATAGAGACTAGGTTATGCAAGGCAACAGACTTGCCTCCTTATCTCTATTCTCCATCATTACAGGTACATTAAGATTTTGCGCTAAGTGATGAATGTCAAAGCAAATGTGATTGTTAACAGGGACCACTGAAGATTTTTAATCAGCAGTTAAAGTCATCGGATAGTACCAGAAAGTACAATCTTACTGATTGTATCACAAAATAGAGAGTAGTCTATCGGTTTTGGAGAAAGAAGGATTACTAAAGAAGCAGCTAGTAGAAGTAAGGCAGCATGAACAGCATTTCCACTTGGATGTAGATCAAGAAAAGAGGTAGATCTGTGTGAATTGATCATTGCTGTTAAGCTGGATGTCCAGAAGGACAGAATTGGTTGTGTGCCATTCTGAGTACATGCAGTCTAGGACAGGGAGACATAAAATAAGGGTATATCACCTGTTTTTCTTCTACTGAGGTGTTTTCATGGCCTTAATTACCTGTTCCAGCATTATCAGAACAGATTTGGGGTAACAGTAAAAGGAATAATAATGAAAAAATAATAATTGGAAAGTCTGTTTTAGACTTACCCTACTTTGTCAGTGAACAAAATGTATCAGATGGCATCAGAAATAGTTCGAAACATGTTTCTCTCCAGTTATGGAGAGTCCAGCTTATGGTGTTGTAACCAGGAAGGTATCCCTAGGCATCAGTACCGATAACGGGGGAAACACATCCCTCTCTGAATCTGTCTTTGGAGAGGCATCTCTTTTTCATTAGTGCTAAATCTGAAGGCTGGGGTCCCCAGTCTGTCCCTCACTGAAGTGTTTTAAGTTAGGTGATGTAAATATACATTCTTCTACATGCTTATTAACACAAATTAATCAGTATTTAAAAGAAACTATACATTAAGCCAACCTAAGAGTCATATTGATTTCAACAACAGGATTAGGCTCTAGATAAATATGTTTTGTGGAAAAAAAATCTACATAAGGAAACATGATTATTTATGGTTTGAAGAACAGCAACAGAAAAACTACCAAATTCATAAAATCTTTTTATTAAAATCAAGTAAATGGAGCCTGTGAAAACAGAAATGGACTAACCTGCAAAATACAGTGACAAAAGAATAAAGTGACACTAGTGTTATATAGGATAAGCATATACTAGTTACTTATGTATATATATCAGTTACACATGGATATAGTTAGACCACCAGCCAGGTTCCAATTATTCTGCACAGCAGTCCAGGAACAGCAAGATAACAAATTTATTTCATGCTAACCCTTAAAGGCAATTGGAAATATTGTTAATTTTTGAGCAGGCTTCATTACTTATACCCTCAGCATCATCTGGTGACTCTCTGTTAATAAAAATCTATGATTTACACAAAAAACAACCAGACATTTTTCTGATAGATTCTGCTCTTTGGCATGTGCTGCTGAATTGCATGTCAAGTAGGCATTTCATGACACAGAGAGAAAGGGGATTTTGATGGTGATTTAGAATAAAAGATAAATCAGGAAATGCATTCAAACTTCATTCTTTGTAAAACCCAGAACAACAGATAGCTTATTTCTGTGATGAATACGGTCCCCCATTTCGGATAGTTCTCACACTTACACACAGGCCTGACAAAGAAAAAAAAAAATGTAGATTTACCTTTTTTTCCCCAAATTTAAATTAAGACATTTTCCATTCAGAACCTGAGCCTCAGACAACCCTGTTTATCTCCTGAAATACAACTGAGATGCATGTATATGCTGTGAAGTGAGCTGATTTAAATTGTAAGTGTTCAAATGTCCCTATGTCAATACAGAGAGAATTAAACCTACAGATTTCTACTAGCACTGATATGCTCTTCATTATGAATTTGGAAGTGAGAATCATGGGTTGTTCCTTCAGGAAACTCAGTTTATAATCTATGAACAATTTCTACAAACTACTCAGCTAACTAGCATCTAACTAAAAGTGAAATCACTAAAAAAGCTTCAGTTCCTTTTATTGCAAGGGGAAGTGGGAAATTCAAGCTCCACAGAAGACTGCAAAAATGAGTCACTCCAGATGGAGTATATTACATTCCTAATTAAAGAGCACACACAGTACTTCATGATTTTAGTGCTCTTAAACAATCGCACTGGCCATAAACATTATGCTAATGTCTGTCGCAGGGAAAACCACTTCTGACAGCAACAGTACGTGTTTGTGTGGATAGCAATAGCACCGCTCTATGAAGTTTTCCTTTTCTACAGAGAGTTTTCCTGTTTGTTTGTTTTCCAGAGAAATCCAAAGCATCTGCTGAGATGCTACTAGATATGGATTATGATGTAAAAACAACAATGGGCACATTAAGGTTATTCACCTATTTTAAGGTGAACTTGAAAGTAACAATGACTGTGAATTATACACTTCACTTTATTTCATCGCTTAAAAGCAGAACTTGCTGACATTTAGACAATCCAAAGAAGAATAGCACATTTTTTATTAAAATTGATATTAAGTATGCACACACATACATAGGCACCCAGAAGCATGTGTGGAACACTCCAGACATTCCTTCTGGGGTTTTTTAAGAGATGCTCTTTGAATTACAGTAGATGAGTTTGATAATTTCCATCTAATTTTCAGTCCTCCATGTGACTACCTGTGTATTTCTGAACAATACAAGAGAATTTAGGCTAACACTCCTGCTGGCCAGTAAAACATCTGCTATGACACTGAGACAAATGTTTTCTTAGATATTCCTAAAGCAAGGACTCATTTACAGTTTTCAGCTTATTCTTATCTCTCCCAGTCTGTTATAATGGGTTTTTTAGTTCTTACTACGCTTTGACTGACTGCAGAGTAGCCCATTGCCTTTTATTTCTAGAAAGACCTTTCTTACTGAAAAACCGTTACTTTCCCAGTGCTTCCCAAGTTCTTTCTGACTTGGAACAGCGTCAGTAATTTGGACCGTGAATCCAAACTGCAGTATGTAGGCAGTATCCGTTCTTGAACAGGATGAAGAGCAGAAAACCTAAGAAATATACTCTCCGGCACTAAATGCATCACATAACGGAGCAAACAATAATTATTTTTGAACTGATAGAAGTTACTGGATCAAGCAAACCAAGCCAGGTTCAAACAGGACACATAGTTAAAAATACTGTGGCAAATGATCTGCTGTGCTATGTGGGTGTCATGTCAATTAAATAAACAAATAAGCATCCCAGAACATGAAAAAAAATTTACATAAGCAGGAATCAGAATTCAGGTGTTTCCCCAACCAGAACCTGCTGCTAAATACAGACTTGAAATCTCTCTTGGACAATGAGACATGTCCTATATGTTTGCTTTGGTTTGACTATATTGTGGTGACTTAGGCATTTTCTTAGTATGTGAGGTATACATTTGAGACTTATCACAAAGGAATCAACCAAACCCTAGTTCTACACCTTTTGGGCAAGAATTTTACCTCTTTGGTTGTGATATGAAAGGGATCACCACCATCATCAGAGGTTAAGCCAAAAAGCCTTCCCCTATACATGCAAGCAGGAGCCAATCATTTTCCTGCCGTATTGGAACAAGAATGTTAAAATTTGGGACACAGATCATCTAAGCTTGGTTATGCTCCATCTTTCCTTTTGAAAATATTCCAATTCACATAAATACATCTGAATTATAGCAGGAACTTACATGACATTCACCCACATGAGTATACTAATAACTAAGTTACAGTTGCAATATCAGTCTCCCTTTCTCCTCTCCTGCCTGATTAAATATTAATTTATGCACACTAGGATAATTGCAGTAAATGAAAACAAGAAACATCTGCCCTCTCATAGTCCACTGATTAGGGCATGATTCTAGGAGACCATGAGAAGCATTAGAACACATAGAAGTCTTTCTTTAAAAGGTATTTCCACAGTGGTATATGCTACTTTGAATTGTATCTTACTAGAGACAATATCTCAGCTGAAATTAGCCATTCACATGATTTCTTTTATATACACAATGATATGCATCAGCAGTAACAATAAGCTTGATTGGTTTGTTCAACCAAATTCATCACCCTGACAGTGACGACTATTCTTTCTTGCCTGCTTTCAGTTATAGTTATCAGCTTTTGTAAAATGGTAAAATGTACCTGATTTCAAAGCAAATCTTGTGAGTAAAACAACAATAGCCTCACCTGTCATGCTGATCACTTGTCCAGCAGAAAACTCTTGCATGTCCTGACTTGTAGGTAGAACTCCTTATAAAGTGCTCTGCTGTACACAAGGACTTAAAGTCACCATTTAACATCAAGAATTTCTATCAGTTGAAACACAATCTATGTTAATAGATTATGTTATGTTACTTTATGTTACAAATATTATGTTACTTTAATTATGGCTAAAGAGATTTTTAATGAAATATGTTAACTCAGTGTCTTAGAAATGAGAAAATGCAGGAAGTATGAACTACTGTTGGAAACATTTTGGTACTACTAAATTCCAAGAAGTCAGACAACCACTCAAGGGAGCAGACTGAAATAGTGTTTGAATCCTTTAATAATTTGGAATAGTTTTATTTCAGAAAATATCCCACTTATTTGCATGCAAGAAACTAATTTTGCGTTGAAAGCATGAGACCCGCCCCCACCTCCAAAATACCAAAGCAATATCAAAGAGATTGGCAGGTTATCAGAAGATGGCAGGTTGCACCGAAGATGTCAACTCTTCCCAGAACTCAACTCCATTTGGCATTTGCCCCAGGAGAGAAGTCAGAAAATGCTACAGAGAAATTGACATTGGAATATTTAGAGCTAAGAGATTTACCAAGATAGTGGGCCAGGGAGTAAGGTGATTAGTGGAATTGTGGGCTGGTGTAACAAACTGAGCCAAAAAAAGCAGTTTACAAGAAGTGACAGAAGAGTTGGCAACTGTTACTGTCCATTCTTGCCTCTGGAGTTTAGAACTAAATCCAAGACTCCTGAGCCTCACCATTCATTTGGTATCTCTAAACACTTGCCAAATCCATGGGCAAAACACTCGTTCACCAGCAATGATCTGTCAGTTCAAGTACCAGAATTCCACACAATGCTTCTGTTCATGGATCAGATATCACCAGAGGATGTTCAGAGTTGCAGAGGGGCAGGGTTGGGAAGAAGGAGGACACCCCAGCACCACCCCTAGTTCCTAGAAAATAACGCATGTGTGCATGCTGTACTAAAAGAATATAAATAATATAAAGAAAATTTGAAAAGTCAAGGTCTCAGAAGTAGGATGGTTCATGCAACCCTAATTTAGCCATTTGAGCAACGCAAAAGCCATTAACTGTAAGATCACAGACTATTTTTATCCATGAGACATCTTAATCAGGACAGAAAGTAGACCTGCTCTAAGGAGGAATCAAAGATATGTGCTGAAGGAGCCTGCTTACAAGACTTAACTTGCTGCAGATTTTGGAAAGAAAGAAGTAGTAAAGCAGGAGTACAAAAAATGGTCTCATACTTAAGGCAGCAAACTTACTCTGGGGAACTGGACACTACCCTTGCTTCTACCACAGGATTCCTACATGGCACCTATTTGGATGATTATTTTTGGAGAAGATGTTATATTACGTAATGTTGTAAGGCTCAAAGAGATTGAAACAAATAAAAGTTCAAGCATTACATGTATGTATGCTCATAGCCCTCGCTGCTACCCAGCTGCATACAACCACCTTTTGCTCTTATGCCCCGTCTGCAGAAACGCCTTTTACCATTATAGCAAGCAACACTGGGATCCTTTGAAAAAAGGTCACATGTCATCACCTCTAGGGTAAACAAAACACCTCTAAGTAACTGGATGACGCGTAAAGTACCATTGCCAGTCCAGTCTCTGGTAAATACTGTCCAATACTTATCCTCTAAAGCTCAAGATAAATCTTAAGTGTTTTCCCCGAGACTGAGAGTTCAGCCCCTAGGAGTATCTAGTGGGTTAGTAGATCTGGAGTTAGCCGATTTGTCTTCGAGACAAGCTTCAGGCAGCTTCTGCGCTACACATACAGATAGATGCAATCGCAATGCCTTAGGGCCTGTATCTGTATAATGGAATTAATATAATCTTTG
Source organism: Rhinoptilus africanus (assembly GCA_013400135.1). Taxonomy (NCBI): domain Eukaryota; kingdom Metazoa; phylum Chordata; class Aves; order Charadriiformes; family Glareolidae; genus Rhinoptilus; species Rhinoptilus africanus. The sequence goes on from VXBO01004735.1 coordinate 42,161, forward strand.
TCCTCATACACAAGGTGCCACGGTGAATTAACCAATTTCTCGTGTGAAGCACTCCAGTACTATGGTAATACAGAAGAGCACCTGAATAACTTCCAATTCTCCCTTCAGAGAGTGTTTGAACAATGTGTAGTCAACAAGGCATGGCACTGCACACTGTAAAACACGCACAAAATATCGAATTAAGGTTGTAAGGGCAGCATTTATTCTGACATTTCCTACATTGTGAATTCTGGTCTCTGCAGCCTTAACGTTCTTTTAATATTGTTTCTCAGGATAATGCTTTTATAAAAATGCTATCTAAGTACCCACCCACATAATAACATTTTATTATTTTGTCGATGTCAAAGTCGAAAGAAATACTGTGATATCTGATGCACCTAGATAATGGTTTTTTAAGTGGACTGTACACAGCTCTCTTGGGGACCTTAAAATAAACTCCATCCTCCTATAAAATTCCATTAGGTCTTCATGGAAACATTTATGAATACAGATTATGGGGGGGGGAAGAATGCTATTAATATAACCCTCAGATTTTAGAAATATGCTTATGTCTTCTATTTTATAAAGGTGCTATAACTTATTGGTTTACCCTAACAAACTTAGGATCTTCCCTTCATTTGCATTAGGTTCAAATATGAATACATATGTTCTCTGTGAGTCTCATACTGCTTTAATTAATTTCAATGAGAACAAGATTTAAAATATTTACGTACAGATGTAGTAGAAAATTTTACTTGTAGTCCTGTCTCAATAGATCTATGACTATGAAGATCATGTTCACAATAAAAATGAAGTGATAAATCAGTTTTTGCATTGCTTGAAATAGCATTAAGATACAGCAAAAGTAATAACTTCCAAAGATTCTGGCTGGTTCAGCACAGTTGCACTTAATTTACCCTTCTGCTAATTAGCAGTGCTTAAAAACCTATCAAATGGCACTTCTAATCGACAGCATGTTCTATGATTATGAACTGATTAAACTCCATGATGTCTCACCCCCTTGTAAATACTTCTGTCACCTTTTCCAACAGAAATTAGTCAGAATTATTTCTTCTGCGTGTACGTTCCATTGCTTTATTGAGCCAAATGTCAACTCCACAACTCAACTGCAATCACTCATTTATTATCATTATCTAGTCAGTACAGCAGTTATTTTCTGGTAATGTTTCTATATTTACTAAAGCAGATAGTATGAGTGAGTTTTGCCTAAAAAGATGAAATAGAATTGCTTTTTTTGTTAGCAGATGCTCCTTGGAGTATTGTATCATAGCAAAAGTACTGCTAGACATCCAGTTGCCTGTTCCCTCAAGCTGAGGCAAGCTACTACAAGCTAAAACATCTGCAGACATCTCTCTCAAAACCAGCTGAGACAGAGTCTTTTCAGACAGTTGCTTGAATGACAGACTCTTTTGGATAGCTTTTACCTTATTCAGAGAGGATTAAGTCTAGCCCCTTTGATGACATTTTCCAACACGTACCATAGAATAGTTGAGTTTGGAAGGGACTTCTGGAGATTGTCTCGTTTCACCCACTGCTCTGATCAGTGTCAGTTGGAGCTCACTCAGATATTTAATATCTCCAAGGAGGGAGACTCCTGTTTCTGGGCACCCGTGCCAGCACTCACAGTAAAAAATGAAAAAGCTTCACTTAAGTTTAAGCAGAATTTCAAACGGATCTCAGTAGAAGGTGATGGATCTCAATATGTTTGAGAAAAAAAAAAGCGTCAGGACAGTTGCCTGTTGCTTAAACTCAGGAAAGCATATAGCTATGTGCTTTGGTTTAAACTGATTGGGTTTTTTTATTAATGGAAGTTTAACAGAAAGTGGGTTTTTCAAAAATCTCAATAGATGTCTACTCCCATTTTTAGGTACGTAACTCATTCAAAGGAATCCAGCTTTCACCAACCTTAAAACCAGAAGGATATGCCTTTATAAGGTGCAATATGACTTTCGTACTCATGTGTTAATTTGCTGCAGATTGATTTAGCATGTACCTGGGTAATATAGGTATGAATCTCCTATACCCTCAATTCTTGGAATTCAGGCATTTAAATCAGGGAAATATATTCAGAAGGAAATGCTCATTTCTGAATACTGTTTTTGGAGTATCACTTTCGTGATGCAAATCTGAGAATAAGCAGATTGAAGGTCAGGTTCTGAATATAATTATGGTCACTATAAATAAATCATGAAGAATAGTAATAAGAATAAATGGATGCTCATTTCTGATTTATATTTAAAATTCCCTATGGTCCATATTCTATAAAATTAGTCTTTCATCTCAGAGAAAATTGACAAAAAAAATCACTTTGTAAAAATAATCTTAAAAACAGGTATTTTTTTTCCTTCTGCTCCACCTCTACTGCTGCCATTCTTTTTCCTTATACATGGGTGCTTTCCCATGACAGAAAAGGGGATTCCAGTTTAGGAAATATAATCCAATCAGTAAGCATAAACAGTAGTTGTTTACTAAAGACCAATGACAGCTTGCAAAACATTTCAAATTGCTAACATTTATAGTGAACTTTCAGGCAGTGCATGGGTAAAGTTTTTTATAACTACAGAAAAATTCTAAGAAATTGTAATCTATCCTGCAAATGCTACTGCAGAAGGGAAGTCAGAATACATAGACAAATCACAATATCTCTTACCAAATTTTAAATTTGCCTGTACTATATCTACCTTCTTTTCTACACAACAGCTATCAAAATAGAGATCAGATTACATTGTAAAGGAGTGCTTGAAATATTTGTAGGATGGCAAAATACAGAATAACTGGAACAAAGCTTTCCATATCCCAGTCCTACCACCTCTGCCTTCCCCTATCATCCCCCCAAGGGTCCCTCCAGACTGAGATGAATGATTACTGTATGCCACTTGTTCGGTTGGTCATTTGGCATGAAAATATTCATTCCCTCTGCCCTCTGTCATAAGACTGTTCTGCAATCATAAAGTGAAATATTTCACTTTATGGGCTAAGATGTGGGTTTTTTTCTAATTTCAGCTGTCTTTTTAGGGCTGTCTTTTGCAATAACTCAGCCAACAGCGTCACTATAAGACTGTAGATAATATCATAGTTCTTGTGGGAAGACTGGTTTTCTTACTTGAAACTTATCAGCAGAAATGCTTTATCAGTTTAGCAGACCTGTACTCTTACAGTGTCTCATAAACGTCAGCTAGGTTCTTGCAGCAGGAGCCACTATGGCAGACAATGGAGAGTTGTAAGTAGTGTATGAAGACACTAGTACTAGTGAAACCAGAAGCAGAGATCTGATGCATCAAAGACTGTTTGTAGGCTGGAAGGTACAAACCCGGGCAGATCCTGAATATGTATTGGGTATAAAATACAAATATCATCCTTTTTTTACCCCTCATTTCCATGGAAACAAATACTGAGTGCAAAGAACATACAAAAGCTAACGTAACCTAGCCTTGGATTCAATAAGTGCACTGGAGTTTCCAGATTCAGTTCATATTCTCCCCTGGATAGATCTGAGGGGCAATGGCCAAGCTGTGCTCGTGCTCTATTTTCCCTAGACTTCTCTGCAAGCTGCACTGGATATTGGAAATTGTTTCCCATTTTCAGAGGCAAAGTCACTAGGACAGGAGATGTTTGCCTTACCAGACCCTCACAGTTCACTTGGACACTAGCAGAGTTTGTTCCATGTGACTTCCATTTACACCTTGGCTACACTTTGGTTTACACACTGAGAGCACTCACTTTGGTTTACACACTGAGAGCACTCCTATGACCCTGGAGTCAAGAAAAATAGAAAGTGTTAGGTAATAATCAGCAGAACTGGAAGGCAGCATTTAGTTTCTGTGGAAAGAAATGGCGAACATGAACAGGGAAAAAAAAAAGTAGAATGAGGAGACTGAACAGATTGGCACAAATCTTGGAGTTTCTTTATTTAGTATCATTCCCCTATAGAAAGCTGGGTATTACATACTTTACTGAATCTAGCACAAGGTCTAGCCTCTAGAAAGTAAACTGAAATTGTAAGTGAAGATTGACTTAAAATCCAAAAATCATAACACTAAACCAAAATCTCTGATCTTAGGATAGCATGGAAGCAGGCCTCTATCCTTCACAGCCTCTGCTTTTTCAAGATTCTCTAGTACTTGTTGAAGCAGCATTAAAAAAACCCAAAATATCTGTTCTTGTGTTTTAATTCTTTTGGGTATCCCAGAATGGATCACAGAGGACATCTTATGCCAGCTTTCTGACAGTCCTTGGCACAGCAGTAAACTTTCATGGTTTCTGAATAAAATATGTGCCTAAATTATAGTTCTCAAACTCTCTACGTTATGTCAAGTGCTTCAAATTTAATGGAGAATGTTAACCGTACTCTGTCTGCTTGCCAGAGCTTAAGCTAGCTAAAATTTTAATTACATTTTTAGGATTTATTTATTTATATTCCAGATTAAGTGACCCTTTAGAAATTCCCTTCTCTGAAAGACAGAATTCTTGAGTCTCTATGTGGTCGAGGAAATAAGGTGAGTGCCTTGTAATAACACAACATGGGAAAAACAGCACCCAAGCCTGAATGGAAAGAAGAATCAAACTGGTGGAGGGGAGAAATGAGGACAGGAACAAAAAAAACCTTGATTTTCTTTTTCATAATGTGCCCATAGATACTAGGGCAGTAGCCAAATATTCAAGCTTTACAATTACCAGCTTAACTATAAAACAAGAAGAAGATTTGTTTATTGAGAGTTATTGTAACTGAAAAGCAGAATTTCCCTCAAGGTCTCTTGACCTTTGGCAACACCTCAGAAACTCAGTTCTTTCATAAGAAAAGGAGTCCAGCTGTTCCTGGACATCACTAATGGAATTATGGAAACACATGGAGTGATCTCACATTAATGCACCCAACTGAGTCAAAACATGAGACAGAGAAGCTTTACAATGTTTAATTCATTCTTACAGACTTGTGAGGTTTTTAAAGCCTTTGGACAGCAAACCCTTCCAAAAGGTGTATGAAACCGGGTGTGGTTTGTGTCCGTTTGATGCATTTCTTTGAAGGAGGAAACGCAGGTGGAGTGGGACAGAGTGAATGGCACTTGCTAGGACAATGAGAAGGGGGACTTGACTGATGCTGGAGGCAGTAAAATACAGAGGACAGAAGCTGGGAAGGTCACTTGGAGGAAAGACAGTGAAAGTGAGGGTCATACAAATCAACAGTATCATTTATCATGCCAGCAAACAGGCACCTCAGGTAAAGAAAATATCTGACCTCTCTCAGTGGCTCAGAGCAACGCAATAGAACCTTATTAAAAAATTGAGGTGGCAGCAGCAAAAGGATGAAGTGCTAATTAAGGACCTGACATTCAAAAGTTAGTTTTGATTTAAGTTTACTTTGTATGTTTTCTTCACAAAAAATGAAAAACCTGTATACAGTCATGTAAGCAGAGTGGAATGGTTAGGGAATTAACTTAAGAGAGGAACTAATTTCTTTCTTCTGCAAGCTGGAAGGCCATTGCCTAGATTGCTGTCATTCTCTGAAGTTTCTTCTGTCCCTAGACCATCACAATCCCTCTCAGCCTTTTCCAGACTGTACTTAAATCCTTTTTTGTATGACTCCAATTGGTCAGACTCTGGCGGTGGCAGTTTCTTCTCCAGTTCTGTATTTACATTGTGCAATGATCTGAGAGGATCAGAAACACCGGACAGGGCATCTTGTTCCCCACATTACTTACTCTACATTTAAGTTACAAAAAACTTGTCAGATATGCAGAAGCCTTCGCCAGAGATAATGGAAAAGACTTAATACAAGGAAATAAAAGCTGCAGTATTCAGTAAAGCAGTAAATTAGTCAGTACATTGTAAGAGTGACTTAGATTACTTACACTGTTATCCATTAAGAGTAACCTTAGTAATAATAAAGCCTATTTTGATACTATTCTTAAATAAAGTATGAAACCACATTTCCTCAGCTTATATATCACTGCTAGTTCTAGACAGAACATGACATTTTCTTGTTATGGATGAATATTTTCTCTCTATTTCAACAATAAGTAAAAGAAGGCTTTTACTTGCATGCGACTAATTTTCATCTGCCATTTCCTAAAAAAAAGAAAACACCAAAAAAGAATACAAACACCCATATAGGCAAAAGCAACGAGGTTTTCCAGAACAGGATGCACCCTGGACATTGAAGCACTAGCCTAGGAGGAAAAAGAAGTGGTTTCAGTCTTTTGCTCTGAATGAAGCAGAGCTCCAAACTTGGGCCTTGGTATGCATTAGGAGCTATTTCCTTCTCTGTGAAGTTTCCTCCTGATTCTTTCTTCCCTTATTTTACAGAAGTGCCATTCTTTATCTGGGACATGGTCCTAAGGGGAAGATTTTCAGTTAAACTTTTTATCACTGGTTTAGGTTAAATTGAAGTAAAACTAAACCCAAGCAAACCCCCCATTTTGTTCCTACTCCTTTTCTGTTACTGCTGACACCTAAAAAACAAGCCCGCAGAATCAAGTCCCCACAGAGCTAAAGATACTCTTCTACAGATAAAGATCAAAACAGATTGTTCCCTGCTTGGAATAAGTGGAACTAGGCAAAGAGTTGTAACTCAGTTGTAATTCCCTTTCTGACCTACTCCCTGGGTATTACAGGAGCGCATAGCCCACTTTCAGGACATATAAATTCACCACATCACCCTTAATAATTGCTGTGGGCCTTTGTGATTTGTTCTGTGATTTTATAAATAAGAACAAACCCATGGTGCCCTGATAACTGAATCAGCATTTATAACTTTGATCCTATTTTCAGTGTAGTATGTATGATAACCTCTTGGTACTGCTTCGATCCCACACAGTGCCGCAGTATTTCTCTCTCCTTGCTGTGCATGTATAAAATACTGGAGCGGAAACTGGCTTCCAGCAAGAATAAAGGTCATTTGGACCCTGAAAGGCACTTTCTGAAAGAAGTTTATTTGAAACATAATTTAATGTGAAGAACGATACCAGTAAAATGAGGATTTTTAGTAAATTTCAAGGGGTGTAAAACCAAAGTTATCTCCTTGGATATTTTTGGTTTCACAAAAAAACTCTCCTGCAGAATGTATTAGCAAGTAGCACTAATCTAAATTTCATGGTTTTCTTCAATAAGTATTGGATTCAAAAAACTGCTGCAAAATCAATGTTTTCTAACAGGCAGGTCTCAGCAAATTACTAGAGGGCCCATTGGCTACTTGTTTTTCTGTCAGTGATGTTCTCTTTTTTTTTAAACAGTGGTTAAAAAATTATGTTAATACACTGATTGTAAATGTATTATCATCATATACATGTATATACAATATACATGTATATTAATACAATGATGGTAAATTTTGTAGGTCAATCCCGGAAAATAAGAAAAGAAGGAGAAAGGGCTGGTGCTGTTTGAATGCTATGATCTAGTCAGATATATTCCCGTACAATTAAATACAATAGATCTAAAAAAATGAACCATTCAACTATTTTTATAGAATGAATGTCTCAAAAAAAAGTCCCTCACAAATGATTTACTGATCACTGTACACAGCACTGGTAAAAACAGGTGCTAGAATGCATTTCTGGAATGGCCTCAGGAAAACAGGTAAACACTGAGAAAGTACAGAAGAGAAGCCTGTAATAATTAACTTATTATAAAAAAATCTGTGATGTCAGGCTGATCAGGCTCAAATATTCTGTTTATTTAAGAGGTTGAAATATTGACTCAGTTAATAGTAAACAGTAAACAGTTGTTTGTACATGAAAAAGACATTACAGGAAGGATTTAACAAGGCTCAATGGCTGCAGAAAAAATCTTAGAAATCCAACCTTGCAATAAACCTGAAGTATGTATAAGTATCAGAACAGCCTACTGCAGGGGGTGGTAAACTCAGCTGTGTGGCATCTTCAAGATAAGATTGTGTATCTTAATAAAAGGCATGTCACCAAAAAGCTTTCACAACACCATCCAAATCTCTGAAATCTGCTACTGCATGAGTATCTATAGCCTTACCATTTAAGGAATATTTATATTTCATAGTCTGTTTCAACTTGTCAGTCCCTCTTAGTAAGAAGGATCTATAAAAGTACAAATATCTGTTGTTTAAAACTAGTTAACAGAAGAGCATTCATTTTTCTGCATTTTGAGATTCCCTGTGAAACTTTATGAAGAATAAAAAAACCTAAGAACTACGGTGTATTTACACTACCTAGACAGAGAGAACATATATATCATATGAAACCATATGGATTATGCTGCAAAAAAAGGCAGAATTACTTTTAAAAGAAATTGCCTAGAAGGTTAGTCATGTTATTACTATTCACCCCTGCTCTACAGTGTACCATCTGCTCTAATTCTCAGAAGCAGCATCTTTAGAAGAAGGCAACTCCTCAGGTAACGAACCAAACTTTGTGATAACAATGGCTACTACTTAATCCTCAGCCACATATCATTTCTGATCCCTCACATCGTTGTCTAAAGGAAGATTCTATGAGAATTATGCAACCAAACAAATCTACTCCACTATTCCTTGTTCCTTCTCCCAGCAGCTTACTAGCTGCATTTCACAGCACTGAGATTTCCCCAGCTGCAGAACTTTAGCTTTTCCTCAGCCCTGGACCTGACAACTGCCCTCACCTGTTGCACTTAGGTCCTCCTGCAGTCAATTAACAGGATTTATTTTCCTTACTTTTTTTTTTTTTTTTTTAAAAAAAGGGTTTTCTCAGACCTCAGCCGTCTGACAGAGAAGCAATCTGAATGTAGGTAGGCAGAGTTCAGTGAGAGTGTTCTCCTGGGCAGTGGGAAGATGTGGGTTTAGGATTTGCTTCCAGACAGGACAAGGTCTCTGGGAGCAGACTGGGTAAGAGGTGCCTCTTCTGTTGTTGAAGCTTCTCCAGTACTGGGGTGAGTGTTTTAATCACAGAGTTATTTTAGTTTAGGCATGTAAGCGGGAATATCTATAATGACTACAAGGTTTTTGGCAGATGAGCTTATTACTTGTGGTTCGATGCTAGGATTTTAATTTTTTCACAGGAACCCATGGAAAGCACCAGGGCAAATATGGAGAGGGGTGTCAGATCAACAACTGCTTCAGAACTATCAGAGACACATAAATTATAGAGCAGCGTATCACTGAGGACCTGGATAGTAATGCCTCAAGTTGCATTATTGATCCTGCCCTTTCCCAGTTTGGCAAAAAGAACTAAAGCAAGTAGCAGCCACCATAGATAAGTTTGTCTGCACCTGCACTTCCACTGCCGCAGTTCCTGATCCTGTCTTAAGACAACTATCCCCTCACTACTGACTCTGCTTTTCTCATTTTTATTACAACTAAAATGTCTCCAGTTGTCCTGAGGAATCCAGTTCTGCAGTTATTGATCCTTTCTAGGGTTCTAGGAAGATCAATAATCTACATTTACAAAGGGAACACTGTAGGATTAAGGGGGGTAAAAGCCAAAAAAAAGAATTCATGTTATCTCTAATGATGTTAAAGCATTTCCGCCTGTAAGACTATATAATTGGTTTGAAGTCAGATTTGACAGTAGTCATGACATACCTTATGCAAATGACATCAAGCTTACTTCCACTGACAGTAGAGGAAAAGACTTAACTTGGAACTGTTTATACTAACCTTCCTACTGACGAAAAACCCATACAAAACTAACATCTGATAAATGAATGTTCCTTTGAGAGGTGAATAACTAACAGAAAAGAAAGAAGTTTCAAGTAACATCTTGTCAATAACAGAAGGGCACCCGAAAAGAACCTTGATATAAACAAGGTTAAAAAAATTCCATAAAGTAACAAAACAGACCTGTACTGATGAAATGGGTAATTACTGACAATGACTCAGATGCTAATGATAGAGGCTGCGTCTCTAAGGCACAGGCGCACATCTAGGCCACGGTAACTTTCAGCTTCCTCTTATCGCATCAAATTAGCAGTACAAGAGGTTCCCTAGTGATTCTTTTGCAGAAAGCAGAAAATAATCTGAGGGAGAAGAGCAATTTTGGATTCAAATAAAACCTCTCACAAGGAGTAAGGCAGTTGTTGGGAAGAATACATGGATTGGATAAGACTGTAAATTTTTCTTTTGTTGTTTTAAATCAGCATCTTAAAAAGCATTCTGAATATTACACAAGTTAGCTCATGTTACCTTGTTCTATATATGGGTAGGGAAGAAATCCCACAACCTGCGATCGTATTGTTCATACCAATGTAAGTTTATGTCTCAAAGCCTAATTGAGTAGTAAAGAACAGTGAAAGTGGGACTGAAGAAATTCTACAAGCAGCCCGATACTTGTGATTATACACAGAAATAGTTCTGCTTGCACTTCTTTATTTCTACTGAAAACAAAGCTGTCGCTTTACCAAAAATAACCTTACCTTCTACCTTTTCTCAAAAATAACCTTCTACCTGTGTGGTAGAAACTGAAGAGCATCTCTGCTCGTGAGGCATGTCAAAACTTCAAGCTGATTGTTTTTTGGGAATAATGTCTAGTGGGAAACCCTGCATGTATTTGCAGGTAGTCCACGACAGCTGCTTCACCGCTAAATATTACAGGTCATCTGAGCTGAACACTCTAATTGGCTTGTTTTCAAGTACTGTCACTTTTTCCTCAATTTTGCTCGCCAGCAGGAAAGAACAGAAACTTGATTATACTTGGGTTTTCTTTGGGACTTTAAAGACAACCTTTACCTGAAGGAATCAGTCATAATCGTTAACGTGTTAACGCACATGCTGCTGCTTACTCCTGTACCTCGTCATAATGTGATGATACTCTTCACCCCTTATGAAAAGAAAGGAGCAAGTCTCTTCTACAGAATCCCTCATCAAAATCAATGATCCCAGGATCCACAGAACAAATACAACTGACACTGTCCACATCAATAAGCTGCCACTCATTACCTTTCTCTGTATCATTAAGGTGAGCACCAAGACTGCTCAGTTAGTGCAATCAGCCAACTGCCCTACCCGAGTGAGTAATCGCATCACTGCAAAACTCTTACAAATGAAAGAGCTGCTGCAAGATGGAAGAATCTTGTGATTTCAGTATAGCCCATCTTTTACTATCATAGCTACTGAAGTAGGAAAGCATTCAAAAGACAAATTTTGAAACTGGGAAAATATGAGTTAGAACTTTAGCACAGTCTTTTATACAGATCTTGTAATTTACTTGGCCAACTTACTGCAAAATGGTAGCAGAGTTTTAAAACTAGAGGGCTTGACTGCTTTTCCTAGATTGCAGTTACCTGTGCTTTCTTTTGGATGTGTCTTTGTACGAGGCACTTGAGTTTTAGAGACTCATGAACTTTCTTGGAGGCCCAGCACAGCACAGCTCAATGCTGGCATGGCACATGGTGCTGAGCTCTAAAATGAAAGCCTCACTGCAGCAGTGCCATACACAATCAGTGCGCTCTGCAGGAGTAACTGAAGTGTCTTTGGTCCCAGAGTGACACCACTTGTCACCTGTGTGACCGTGGTGGCTTCTTCACCTTGGGTAGGGATGTCACGACTTTTTCATGTTATAATGCCAGATCCCTGTAAGGAAGAAATCGATAACCACTGAACTGCTAGTTTATCTATCTCCCTCCTGTACATTTAGTAGATAACATCACTGTAACATTTCTCATTTTCTATGGCATCCTAAATAGGGTTGTATTACTTTCTAGATAATATAGATGGAGATAAAGCACGCACTGAAAAAACAGTCAGGCTAACTGATAGGAAAGTATGTAAAAAAAAATTGCTGATCAAAAGCCCTTCATGAAATATAACAGCTTAGGATGTCTTTTCATGTAGCAGACTACACATACACTAAGGGAAAATCAGGAGTCTCAGTTTTAGGTTTTAATGAAGTCTAGTTCTATATTTCATTACATTTACTGCTGCAAGGACTAATCTATGGCACAACCTTCCTCCAGGAAGAATTAGAGCTTAATCAGTCATATTTCAGAAGGCAGACATTTTATGGAATATCTTCTTTAACAGCCTGTAAAAATATTTTTAATTGATGACAATAACTTTAAGAGCTGATGTTTTTTCCTTTAAAGTCTTGGACTATTCTTGTACTGCTAATATCCAAATGCGCTATATAAAACCAAGACGAGGAAGAAAAGAAAAATATAGTGCAACAAACTTAAATGAGATAATACTAATTTAGGTAGGCTACTCAATTAAATTATAAGGAAGCAAAAAGAATAAAAAGAAAATCGCATCTTCATGAGATTTGATAGAAGAACCACTATTATCTGATATTAGGGCTGAGTATAGCACAGGCTTCACCTTTATGCTGTCTCTCTAGGCAATATTGCCACAAATAATAAATATATAGATGAAATATCTCTCATTTTGTCCTTTGATACATGCGCTAAGATCCTGACCCACTGGTAACAGAAGTTTTGTTAGTGCCTCTAATAGGGACAGTAGTTTAAGTATAGTCAAGAGCACTTCACTGGGAAAAGCTTCAATCTATTTTTTAAACCTTGTCATTAATCTATTTTCTAGATGGATTTTTAACTGTTCCAGCTATCATTCATGTCAAGCTAAATTTGGATTACACTATCTAAATATCAGCATATCTTTACAGGCTGTTTATTTTTCATATTTTAAGTGGGATTTTGTGAGATCCCACCTGGCAAAGAGTACACTGAGAGATATTAGAGTTGGGGAGGGCTGGTGGTTTTTGTTTGGTTTTTTTTGAGTGAGTGAGCGAGCCTGTCCTCCTGTGATCACAAATGCTGGCTAGATTTCTAGGAAGACATTTTCAGCCAATTATCTCAAAATATAGAGAGGCTCTGCTTTGGTTGTGTGCTTTCGTACAGTTGAGAAATCCAGAAAAAATGGCATCGTTTAAAAATGGTAGGAACAAGAATGTGAAAGGCATTTATTTTCTCCCTGTTAGGCTTCAAGCAACTGGGGAGCCAGATTATGTATGGATGAAATAATGAGGACCTTTCACTTCCAAGTCATGGATTCAGCCCAGGTTATCCTTGGTGACTGAAAGCATGTGAAAGTTTGCTGGTACCAGTCCCCTGTGCTGGCTGTCATGGATGCTTTATATATAGTATATATGCCTTAATATAATAGCAATATTGTCATCAAAGGACTCCCTATTTATCAGCCTTAAAGCTAGATCAGTTTACACAGGATGCAAACAATTCTCTTAACATACAGAATCAAAATCTTGTAAGTCAAACTGAAGCAAAACCTGTAATGCGCTTCTTGTGTCACTGCAGATTTTTACCATAGCTCAGTTCCCAGGGCAGTAAACAGCCTTTTCACAAGCACTACATTCATTCTTGAAATGACTACAGCATGCTATTATTTCTTTTATTTTTTTAATTTGGTTTGATTTCAAAAAGAAGTTGCTCCTGCCCTGAAACCTTACCAGCCAAGGTTTAGCTCAAAACGTATTTTATGGTTGAGGTTTTGCAGACCATTTAAATTAAGGATTTATAATGGAATTGCTGACACAACCTTAACTCTAGCTGTTTGAATGGCACCACTATAATTATATGAGAGTTTAATGATTTCAGCTGCAGATGAACTGACAAACAGCACAACCAAATAAACACCAGTATTTATACAGGCTATGAGCGAGGAAAAACGTAGTAGCAGACTGGGGCAAATACATTCATGGGGACCTGATGGAAGTTTTGATATGAAAAAAAAAAAATCAAGAGTATTTCAGGCTATAAATAAACACCACCTTAATTTCCTTTAAGAGTGAAACAGAATAGAGTCACGATGCAATTACACAGTCCTCCTCTCCCTTTATATAAAAAGCATGTGAGACCATCCGGAGAAACACAGGATGTGTTAAACTACAGACTGACGGGTGACTCATCAATAAGACAAAAATAGACTTAAACTGAGAAACAAGAGCTGAGAGAAATGGGCTTAGCCGTGAGTAGCAGACAGGGAAAAACTGAGAGATAAGAAAGTTAAAGAAGGAAGTAGGAAGTATTATTACATAACATGCATTTCATTTCTAGCTTTCTTTACTATATCGTATATTAACTGGAATTAGGAAATCTGCTAAGTGACTGTTCCGCACTCTTCTTTCCAAAGCAAAGTTGTGTCAAAAGCACAGACTTGTGCCTAAAAAAGCCCCACCTTTTGAGGTATGACCAATTTATTAATATTAACACTTGTATACACAACTCTGCCTCTCCCAGATGCTCATATAAAGCTGGTTCTAATGAAAAGGAAGTTTCTGATGTTGGGTAATCACATTTCAGTTATATTTCACATTTTAATTGTGCAGGTACCTTTTCTGTGGCTTATTGCTCTGTAAATTCACAACCCAGCTTCACACCTTCAGGGTATCATTCAGTATGTCCAATGCTTTCTAAAGCAAACTTTCAAGGAGTCTTCTCACCTTATGAAAATGTGTCTTATGAAATTATATCTATTGACACTTTGTTGAGCAACTACCTTCCTCCCTGCTTTCAACTTTTAAATTTTTAATTGTCCCCAAAAGGCTTTAACTGAGCATCCGAGCCTGACAAGAGTTTTTGTGTAATATGCTATTTTTTCATCAGATATCTTGATCCTCTTAGATCAATAGGAAATTATACCTTTATTGATGATACCCCAAAGGCTTATAGGATTTCATTTTGAACCCTTTGGATCAGAGAGCTGTATCATTGTCTTCAGTGATTATAGCATCGAATCTGTATCTTTTGATTTCCACAGTTTATTTGTTCAACATGGAGAGAAGCACACAAAGGCATAAAGAATTAACAGAAAACAAACTAACAGGAAACTCTTCTCTTATTTCTACCCTCATTTAAAAAATCATATTCTTCTCTCCCATTTAAAAGAAAACAAAAGTTCAATGATCATATCCAGAACGATTTAAGAGGCTAAAGCTGAAATGTAAGTAAAACATAGGTGCATGGGTAGAAAATGGGCCTAAAATACTAGTCCTAATAGAGTTTCCTAATAAAATTTAATTTCCTCATTGTTTTCATCAGTTTTTCAAGATATAAAATACATATACACACAAACAGGAGATGAAAAATTGAAGACATTAGTACTTCAAATTCTGCCTATGTTTAAATTTAATATAAATCCGCAAATAAAACAAGTTTGAGTGCACTTCCCATTTTTTGTCACAGATATGACTATGTAGCTCTTTAGTTTTTAAATATTTTCTTTCTCCAGTTCCACAAAAATTGTCTACTGAAACAAATCCCAAAGTACCAATGCTAATTGATACGTATTTATTGTTTTGCTATGATGAAGGAGAACAAAAGCTCATCTCATTTGATAGAGTAGATGAGATAGTACATGTGTTGCAACAATTTGATAGCATAGTGCTGACTTGTTTTCCTTAATAACTTTCTTAATTATCCTTCTTTGATATAAAGGAAGATAAATTTTACTGGATTTACCCCGTTTTAATAAAACTATGGATTCTTTATTAACATAAGATTGCTATGTATTGTATGTGGAGAGAGATTATATATCATAAATACACATTAATACCCACAGGACTTCAAATTGTTCAAAAATATTTTGATCAAAACCATAATACGATCATTGCTTCCTGAAACATAGAATATATTTAAAATATATTTTTATTAAGATCTTAGTATTTACAATATACCATGCTAAATATTTCACATACTAAATATTTATATTTAATGTTTAATACTCACCTAAAATACTTAATATTTAATCAGACTATTTGCTGATCAGCTCTGGTGAGTACGCAGAAATTTGTCTAATTTTTTTCCGAGGGTTAGTATTTAATTTTGTTTCTTTTTTTACTTTCTTGGATTCTAAGGCTTAAAATGGAAAGCAGGCATCCAAATTGAAATCATTAAACCAGAAATTTGGTCATCTTTTTTTGATTATATGTTTCAGGACCTTATGCAAAAGTACCAACTATCTATATTTTCACCTGAAATTTTGTACCTAAAATTTTTCCTTACAGTATGCCCAGCATTGCTTAAGTTTAAATAGATAGGCTTTTCAGCTTCCTTTAGATGGATTCTGCAATTCAGTTCTGCAGTATTTTTTTTTTTTTGACCATTACGATCTGATTCACGGTCGATTGATCGACCTCCGTAAGTGACAAGCACAGTCATTTGGGATGCTTCCCAGAAGAGTGTCCAGACTCTGGTCAGCACCAGGCAACTAGACAGAGTTATATGGTCTCATGGTTAGAGAGCTCAGGCCAGGAGGCAAGCCCCTTTTCCAGTCTCTGTCACAAGGAATAAGAAACATAAATTATTTCAGTATTGACTGGAGCTAAGATTGGAAATGAGGTCTGATCTCAGATAAGTGCCCTAACCACTAAACTATAGATTCTGGTCCAATTAACTTAATTATTCTGTTCAAAACTGAGCAGGAGGTACAAAGAGAGCCCCACATGAAACGTGGCTGGAATCTGATGTTTGTTACACCCTGTGATCTGCATGTTCTCACCCACTTTTATTCCCGAGCTCTAAATTTCTCCTTATGTAGAAATCTTGGGTAGTTAATTCTGTTCTTCAGATGCAGGAAGGGATGTGCTTGCTGGGTTTTGCAATCACTAACTTTCTGCTTAGATTTAGCTCCAGACCACCTTTGCTCTTTACACACTTGAGGTTCCTTTATTTTCCATGGTCTGCGGAGAGGAGTAATGTAATAGACAAATTCCATATCAAATGCAACTTTAAAGAGAAGAGGGAAAAGCAGAGAGAAGATGAAAGTAATAGTAATAAGATCACAAAGCTGCATAAACCCCCTATATGCGCTGCTAATGTGTCCTGTTATATTAATTATTTTTATCACTCCAGATTCCCAGGATGCCCATCTGTTTTTGTTGAATAGTTTCTGTTGTATTTCCTGGACCCTGTTTGTTTTGAGAAGCCTGAGTGTGAATGATAGTTTTATATATTAATTCAAGGAAATTAGTAGGGGAGATTGCAATACGGGGTCTCAAGCGTGTTGGTTAAGCAATACCAAAGAGCAGATCTAAAATGTAGGGCAGTTTACAGTTCTCATGACACACTGTAGCCAAGCAGTCATTAGAATTCTAGCAATGTTTCTGCTTATTTTCAAAACGTATGTAAGCTGTAAAAATGAATGACAGATAAACTTTGCATCTTGGGCAACGTGTGATTAAATTACAGAAATTTAAGCTACAATACAAGATGAATTATCATTTTGGTATGCTATTTGCTAAAAACTTCCTCTCTCTTCTAGTTGCAGTGCTATCGATGTTTATTCTAAAATATATGTGTCTGTTCCTTATCCAAAAACATATGATTCCTGTGGGAGAACTCCCTGTTTTGCTTATTTTTCAGCATCTCCTCTGAAAAACTGTACCAATTGCCTTTTATATAGATGTAAGTCTTAATCAAAGAGTTTGTTTTCCAAAAGTATATAGCTTCTAAAAGCATGAAGATGATGACAAAAGCATAATACAAACATTTTAAAGGTGGTTCCATGAACAGTGTGTCTTTCCAGTGATAATTCTTTACTGTCCTTTGAAACCACAGCTGAGCTCACGCTACTGCCTGCCACTATTACGATACAGACCTCCTTCCTCAGCTTTGCAGTCTACTTTCTCAAAGTCTGTCGGAAGTTAATTTTAAAACCTCTACCGCACCTGAAAACTTTGAATGAAGGTGAGAAAGTAGATAAAAATTTACTAAGGGGAAACGCTGTAACAGTTGCTGAAGCCTTGCTTCCTTAGTCAACCAGCTTTTAAAAAAGGGGGCAAAAATTAAAAACAAAATCACAGTGATGCAGAACCACAGTTTATTTGCAAATAAATATAATCAGTTGGAGAACTTTGTGGGTCTTGCTGTTCTTTTCAGAAAGGAACTGAGTGAAAACAAGCCTTTATGCAAAGCCTAAGCAATGGAAATGTTATCTAGTTAACCTGAATTTTACATATTAAAGCTCGTTGGTCCGGTTATCTGCAGCATTCATTAATAGACAGGTGACCCAGTCTTCTTTCTGTGTCCTTATGTGTGTCCTTTGCTCCCTTACACTTAACTTTATTTTCCCAGTTCTTCTCCAAATGTAAAATCCAGATGGTACTCGTAAGAGGAGTTATTTCTGAGAGGTCTGACTTTCAGCTATGGGCTTTTTATACATCTCTTGTCTCCTTCCCGCCTGCACATAAGAGCATGAAAAAGTGATGGAGAAGTCATTTATTGCTTACGCTGCAAATAAGCCCTTAGTCATCAAGAGGAGAATGATTTTCTAGTCCTTTAAGACCTAAGAGAATGACAGAAAGGCATGAAGAGTCACCTTGTTCAGAAAATCCCCAAATTTAAACGTTGTGGGTGAAGTTGAGTAAAGCACATAAAACAGATGATGAGTGACCATCTTCTAGTTTCGGACAAAACGCAAACTTCCACTATAGCAGAGGCTTTTACACAGTGTCTCTCTGATGTGATCAGATTATCTTATGCAAACTTTTACATGTTGTGCCACTTAATGATTTCTTGTGACGTCTGTATTTACTCTGTCTCTACTTCTAGAACTCTTACCCACTTCTGAAGAGGTGAACACTTTCTAAAGAACTGAAGATGTGATGATTGCTTCATAACAGATCCATGCTAAATTTAAAAGTTCTAGAATGATAAATAATATATCTTCTTAAGAAAATAATATTTCCTACCTATTCAAACATTTCCATATACTGGAGAAGCAGAAAAACCTCCTGACTGCACTGAAATGGGTACCTTGGCCCTCACATAAGAGATCAGCAGAGGTAGAAGGATTATCTTCTCAAAATGAGTTCAAGGATAACAAGGAAAGTGGTTATGCAATATATTTTAAGAAGCTGTTCAATATTTTGATTTGACTTTTTTCTGATGGAATCAGACATAAGAGATGTAAGTAAGACAATACTAGACTCCTGAACAGTATGGGCACTTCTGTAATTGTGGTGAGGAATCCTGTACTCCGTATTGCAGAATGCCACATCTCATGCCCTTGGGCCTCACTTTAACTTCCTCTCAGTGAGAACTACCCAGTGTTAGCATGTGAATATGGGATGCCTGTGCTTATTTTTCTTAGAGATAATTTAGAAAGCTCAATTTAATCTTTATTCACCAGCTGCATCAGAAACTAAACCATTGCATGCCACCTTCCACAACAGCTGGCCTACGTGATACATTACAGTCCAGGCTGTAGATTACAGGAATATCTTTCCCAGGGAGACACCTCAATTCAGACCTCTCCTCCTGAAGGAGATTATCCTGAAGTAAAGATGACATAGATGATAATTTGCAACATGTCTCTCCCTCTACGCACCCACACACCCTCCAAACTGAGATTTCAATACAAAATAAAAGTGCTTACATATTTCCCTAAGGAGTGGAACAAGAAGAGAAAACTGCTGGACTTTTAAATCTCATGTTCTAACAGCCATTCAATCTTGATGTTAGAGCTATGTTCTGACACCTTTATTTCCACTGAATAACCAGTTGAAGAAAGTGTGTATCAGAATCTAAAACTAAATTGAGAAATACTTTATAACAGATTATCCTTCCAGTATGTTTAAAATCTCTTAGTGACATAAAGGAAAAATGTTTTAATTAAGAGATTTACCTTAACGGTGCTATTAACAAATGCCTCATAAAACATTTATGGAAAATCAATTTAGAGATACTGCACTGTCATAATTACAAATTTTCAAAAGTCCCTAAATGCTTATTTACATAATAGACCATAATGGCTCGCAAGTGATCATTTATATCTACCACATAAATAACATGCAGGTTTAGAAGCTTTTCATAACATGCATTTGCCTATATGTCCCAATATGATTGCAAAAACCTGGCTTGGCCATTTGTGATGTTAACAGATAATTTGGTTTTTTATTTGGTGTTTTCTTAATTTCCTCATTTCTGAACAGAAACCTAGCAGTTATTTTACTTTCTATGTATATTCTTTGCACAGGTACTCCAAAGTACCCGTAAAGCTAGAAAGAGGCATGGACTGTCTGAGGATAAAGTTCTCATAATTGCAGTTTCAGAACTTACACTCTGGCCTGGTGTGGTATAGAATCATATAATCATAGAGTTGGAAGGGACCTCTGGAGATCATCTAGTCCAACCCCCCTGCCAGAGCAGGGCCACCTTAGAGCAGGTTGCACAGGAACGCGTCCAGGCGGGTTTGGAATGTCTCCAGAGATGGAGACTCCACCACCTCCCTGGGCAGCTTGTTCCAGTGCTCTGCCACCCTCAAGGTAAAGAAGTTCCTCCTCATGTTTAGGTGGAACTTCCTATGCTCAAGTTTGTGCCCTTGTCCTGTCACTGGGCACCACTGAAAAGAGTCTGGCTCCAACCTCCTGACACCCATCCTTTAAGTATTTATAAGCATTGATAAGGTCCCCCCTCAGCCATCTTTTTTCTGGACTAAAGAGACCTAATTCCCTCAGCCTTTCTTCATAAGAGAGGTGTTCCAGTCCCCTCATCATCTTTGTATGTCACACCTAGTTTCTGCTTTTTCTGAGTCTGGCAGTTATGCACAATATGAAATTAAAAAGTACTATAGCTTTGCTGAGTTTGTTAAAAGATACAAAACAGAATTAGGAAAAAGGACTTTTTAAACAAGTCCTACTTGTCAAAATATAATTTTCAGAAGTGTTTTCAGAGAGGTGAAGTATCACTGTGCATTTTTGTGCAGTTTTTCTGAAATAAGTTGGCAAGAACACGTGTTTGGAAGCCTAACAAGTGGATGAAGTAGAATGACATTTTTGTCATGATGATGGTCTAATTCAGTCTGTACTGAGTAAGGGGTAGTACATAGGAGAAGACAGTACATAAGACCCTTAGGTTGCACACACATAACTTACGTTAAGAATTTAATCTTATATAAAAGAAAAAAGATCCATCTTTCTCTCCAAAAAAACTTTGGCAGTAGTGAGGACCATGATATTATTGCTTTCTAGTCAGGACAGTTTATGTAGCATTTAGTATTGGATTTTGATCAGTGACTAATTTTTTAATGTGATTATAAACCAAATGACTGTGTCATCGTTATATATCTCCAGTTAGGATTTTCTTCATTATCTTCTTCAGCTTCCATATATTAATTATAAGATTGTTTCGTGATCTAACCACACAGGGCCATGATAATTTACTAAAATATAGCTAGAGAATGTAGCTACAAGGTGAGAGATATCACAAAAGTTTAAGTTGCTGGTACCAACTTGAAAAGTATGTCTGTACTTACCCAGGATATTGCTTCAAAAGACATCAGAGCTTTATTCAACAGCAGATGGCCTGTATTTCTTTGACTAGGAATTGGTCAAACAGTTGCCATTAGTATACAAGGACCTCAAGTTCCCTAACTGGATTGAGCATTTGTGAAACATAGAAGTGCATCTGGATGCTGAAAAAGCTTTTTAATCTTCCTGTGATATGTGTGACATTCTAAGGAATTCTAAGGAAGATGCAGATAAAAATTAGGAGCAAAACACCTAGCCCTTGTGGATGGAAATCATGCCCATGATGTCTGATGAATACTAAAAAACCCCAATATATGCTTAACAAAATATAAATGTGGGGTGATTTTCTTTTTCCATTTATAGTAATGTTCTATGGCAAATAGAAGCATCATCATTAGAATGATTTATTATCAGCTTCTGACTTCAGAACTCAATTCATTCAATCACAGTTTAGAGTCATCTACAAGAGTATCCACTGGACAAATTAGAAAGGGTAATATACTAGTTACTTTGAAAGAGTGAACAGCAATGCTAGGATTAATTACATTGTCAAGGAGACTAATAATTAGTAAGCTCGTGTGTCCTTTTCTGAAGCAATTGCAATAAGATTTTGCATCCTAGATCTACTAATACTTTACCCTTCTAAAGCAGTGCAGCTGCTATCTCTATATGCAGAGGTGCTGTGTATGAATGTGGAAGAGATCTAATTACACATGGAATATTTTTTCTGAGCATCAAAGGAGAAAATATCTTAATAAGTCCGACTGAGCCAGAAAGACTACAAAGTGCTATTTACCATACCCTGACTCAGAACATTGAAAAGTTAGTCTCACTAAGCCATGGATAAGAGTTCTTCCATACTTTAACTCAATTGACTTCATAAAAATTACATCAAGAAATGTAATTTTCTATTAGACTTTGTTTGTCTGAGTCGGTAAAATATTATCAACCAGTTGAAATGGGCTGAGATTAAAAGCATTGGAAGAAATGGGAAATACTTCAAGAAAACGTTCAGTGCCTTTCAAAATACCGTATAAAATCATCAACATAATTAAGAAAAGAAGTTTAGACTTAGATGAATAAGTAATAGTAAAAAGTAAATGGTGCTGGAACAAACAGTGATCTGAAATAGGCTAAAAATTCTAGCGAGCCCTACTCAAGAACCTGTGTTAAAACATTCTTTTAGAACAAAACACTAAGGAAACCTGTAACCAAATACATGTTTAACTACTGCTAAGGGGCTTATATATTTAAATTTAATCAGTTTTGTAAGTAAGAAAGTGCGTGCACATGAAACAAAGCGATCCTGCCATGACTCTGGAAGACACATAATAATTTTCTCAAAGCTAACAAAGGTTGACCCTGTGATAGAAGTATAGTGCATGTGAAAATAATTAAATAATTATTGAAAAATTCAATGAAGTAACAACTGAGAATTTCAAGCTGCTATATTCTTTATCTATGTGTTTTCAGATCAAGTTATGTTGCTTTTAAATTCCCTTCCTAACCATTACAACAGGAATATCTCTGTCATGGCCCGACTCTTCTGGATTCAGCACATCTGTAGTGCCAGCTAAATTATGCAGTTCCTATCTCAGATCAGTAAAGGTCATATTTGATTTTCTTACGGGCAGAACTGGGCTCTAAGTTTCTGTAAACTAAATGCTTTTAACAAAAAGCCAGATAAAATAAAACGGTTGTTAGCTGTTGTGTCAATAGAGGATTACAGATTTTAAAAATTCAACTACAGTTCATAAAGATCATTTAGTGTAATTTTTTTATTGCCATATGTTTCCACCACCAGATTTCCCTTTGAAACCATTCTTGTTCATCATACTGTCTTCAGAATGACTATCAACAAAGTTGAACTTTTTAATATATATCATTACCAAGAGCAAGGTACATGTTTGTGAGAAATAAAATTCATGCTCAGTCTCCTTTTCCAGCTCATTAATTGATTCTGATTTCAGAGGCCATATTCTGTATTTCCATAGTACTTATACGTGTAATTTGACCCCAAATATGATAGTTCTTTTAAATATCCTGATAGCAATCTGTTCCTCTTACTTTCCACAGAAAGATGAATATGCCGGCTCTTTAAATTATGCTTAACACTAAAGCTCTGTGGAAGATAAATATTCTGTTTCGTGGCAAGTTTTGAGGCTTTGCTTTTTGCTTCTCATCTGTAGTAGATTGTACGGCAATACTTTTTATTACAGCATCAAAGGTGTGCTGAAATATCTGTGAAGAACTGCGTTATCAAATTTGCCTTTTTTTTTTTAGTTTGTGTCTTTGCTCTCGCACTCCTTTTCCATTTTCTCAAAAATTAAAAGCTACCAGAGGCTCAGGATTTAAAAAGAAAAACCTTCTTAGTGAAAATTTTGCTGAAGCCACTGTATCTCTCTGACATGTCACATTCAATAAACCTATGTTGCAAAGAAATTTCATTTTTAAAAAAGGATGCCAGTCATCCCTTTTTTTTACTCTACATGTTATCTCAGAGAAGAGCATTATGACTTATTGCAGAGAGCATATGGCAAAAATGGGGTGGAGGGGACAAAAATTACAGAGTAAAGGGTTCTCCATTGTTATGTGTTTGTTCTAATGCCTTTCACAATATTGTAGATAGAATCTTGTGCATCTCTTAAGTGAGAAAATAATTTCTAACTTGTTATTCAGCAGCTTACTCGAAACTTGCAAAATAACATCTGTGTTTACACAAGCAGACGTTCCTCATACATCTGTAGATGCTGCACATGATAGTAAACACTCTGCAATTGAGTCCTCCTCTATGTGAACATTGCATCTGTCAGGCCAAGTGCCAATAAAAATCAAGTTATATTTGGCTACAGATACTTTCTGAACTTTCAAAACACTACTAACAATCTAACATGATCTTGATATGGCAAATGTTACTAACATTATTCTCTCAATTAAGAAATCCCAAGATCATTACTAAGGATATTCGTATTTCTTCCCTTAGCCAATTCAGCTTCTTATCTGCAAAATGAAATCCATGTGTTCAAACTTCTACATCAGCTAAAAACATGATAGAATTTAAGTGTTCTCCTTGAGCCATATGACGCAGATACATATGGGTGCTTTACACTTTCACTGACTCCTGTTAAGCATAGTGCTGAAAAAAGAATAGACATTTCTCTAAAAGACTAAAAAGAATTAATTCAACTCACATCAGCCTCTCAACACTTTGAGATCCAGACTTCTGCTTTTCTGTTTCTCCTTTCTGTGAATCCACAGCTTGCCTGTGGCTCCTAAAAGTGGCTCCTGATTTGCAGACCTCAATTTGTTCCCTGCTCCAGACATTCTTTTCCTCAGTCATCTCTCTATCTTTAGCCTAAGATATTACCTCTAGGCATGTTGAGGGGCAGATACACTGAAATGCCGACCCTTGCTTCACTCTTAGGCTGCCACCTGGCCTTCCTTTGGACTGTCATATTTCCTGCTCTCCCCGGTTTTTGATCTTAGCTCATTTAGACTGCAAAAACAGCTTCTGTCCTGACCTCGAACTTCATGCACATCTGGCACATCTGACCTCTGAGCCTGATCGTGCACCTCTCTCATTCCTAATTTGGTTGTAACACTGGAAAAAGAACTGAAATGATTACCTTGCAGTAGAATATTATTGTAAGTAATCTTTCCTGCTAATTGTTGACTGGATGTTGTTAAACAATGCCCCTGGTTTCCTCTTCTCTTTAAATAATACCATGTATTCTTTTTCTGAAGATTTCAAAAAGAACCACTACTACAAATTAGCTCCGAGATTTCAGTTCCAGCTATTGGATTTTTCTTAATACTCAAACTGCATTATGTTATTTCTGTGCTTACAATAAGGGATGTATTTGTCATTGAGCTCTCTACTGCTGCACTAAAAGTCATGGGCTGTCTGTCTCATGACTACCAGTTTAGAAATCAGATTGTAGTAATGCATTTTGTTTTCCAGCTAAACATATATTTAAATATTGAATGAACCTGGCTCCCTTCCAACACACATTTTATTAAAGCCAGCTGTGAAGTAATTATTGAACATTCTAAAGATGGCTTTTGAGAGTAGAACAATATGAGTTTTGTCCAATTTCGATTCACACACTGAGCTTTGACTAAATACCACATTCCAAGAACTCACTCTCTTATGGAATGGAGTCTCTGAACAACTTCAGAAACATAATTTCTGAGAACTGTAGGAATCTAGGTCAAGGACTGATTATAGCAGAATTTACTGACATAGAGCAGTATGCTTTTTCTAAATAAATAATGTGCTTTCGGACACCAGTGAAGGCAAAATAACAAAGAAAGCACAACCATGCAGTTCAGTTTGAGAATAAAAATATACAATATAAAATGCAAACTATATTGCATATATAGTTTCATTTTACAGAAATAAAATGTTTTGTTTCTTTGGGATTTTTAATCTAGTCACATTCTGACAGGGATGTTATATATTTCTGATGGATTTTCCATCTTTTAAATGCTTTTCAGGCACATTTGGATGATTCTTTTTCAACCATGTGAACATCTCACTTTCATTTGCACAAACACCTGAGTAATTCCTTTTTAAGTATAAATGATAAAAAATTGTCTCCAGGAGGAACATGGCATAATTTTGAGTTCTTTATGATTACTCATATATTATCTAAAAAATAAAATTTGCTATTCTATCAGTAAGATTCTATTTGGTTCTGCATTTTCATGCTAACAGACACAAGGATTTAAATTCCTTCAGATGTTTATTGCTGGATAGATGCAGCCAAGCTGCTCCCTGTTAAAAATGGCTATTAGAAATTAATATCACTATCCCATGCATTCACAGCTTGAGATTTGCAATATATAAAGAACAATCATTCCTAAAGGGGCCATGCTTGTGAATGCTGTATTTAATTAATGCCCAAGGGAAAGAGCAAAAGAGGAGGAGGAAAAGTACTGCAGCTGAATTTATTCTGAAATTGTACTGATGCTAAACATTGCGTGCCAGGTTTAATGGCATGTATTCATCTAGCTAGCAGAGTGTCTTCCTCAGAACAAATGGTGCTGTCTGCCTTCAGGAAACAAGGATTTTGAAGTGAATTTAGGAGTGCACAGTAGATTTCTATTTTATTTTCTCTATTGACTTATGCTAGGCCTGCCACCACAAACATCCAAGCTCCTCCTTGTATGCAGATGAGCTTTGCGCATGGGCTATACAGAATTCATCTCTTACGATGAGTAGGATACCATGCAGTAGCGATCCGTATAAGTTGTGCGAATCGTTTATGTTGAGACTGACACTTCCCTTTGAATTCCTAGCTGCTACTAGTATGTGTGAGAAGATGAAAGTATGTGTGGTGTGAAGAGGGTACATGCAATTGCCACATTTAGAAAAAGCAAATACTGCAGCAGATTAAAGTGAAAGATTGAAATCTCATGCTTATCTATCTGAAATAAATGGCTTTGTTGTATAAGGAGAGGTTTGAACATGACTACAGAGATCTAGAAGTTTTTTTAAAAAGTAAATAAAGCAAACCCAATAAAATGCTACTGTATCATTCAGTGGGGAGTTAATGGAGCGGAAAGCACCTTCATGGGTGTGACACAGAGAAGGTTACCCACTGCAGCAGTCCCAGGCCGGGCTCTGTTTGGACTGCAAGTGGCAGCTGGAGCAAGACAAGACCAGGACAAGAACAGGGTTAGGTTCAACCTGCCCAACTGTGGCTGCTGTTTGGTAAACCAGCAGAGAAGAATCCCCAGCTAAAACTAGCTGGCTTAGTCATAAGCCGGTCCTCGTGCAGCAGGCACCTTAGGAGAAGCAGACCAGACTGGAGTCAGTGAAAGAAACCCAAAAGATCAGGAAATGCAGTGTTCCTTACAGCTGCTTCCGTCCTTAGCACAAAGGAAACTGCTATGAAGGCTGGACTTCATCGCCTGTCAGTTTTTCAAACCTCAGCTGCTAATTGATACTTGAACAGAACACTAATAACAAATGTCCTTTTGTGTGAGGGAGAGCTTATCTTGTTGAAATATAAATCTGGGAAAATATAAAAGTTCAAGGCCAAGTATGTATTTCTGATCACATCAGTAAAAATTTCCATACTGCCAGTACAGCAATATTATTTCAATATGTAGATACGAAGAGAGTGGCATACCCTTAAATGTCGGACTGAAGTGTTATGTGATTTAATCTTTGTCCTTTTTAACTGCGAACAATGTGAACACCGAAATACCTGCAGATGAGAAAGTGCCAGGGACAAAGCGATGCAAGCAGTGAGCACGAACCAGGGAGATCTCGCCTGACCTGGCCCAGAGCACCGCGACGCTGAGGACCCTCCGTCTCCGCTCAGCGCCTCGGCCATGACGCCAGGCAGGCTCCGGGCTCTGCCGCTGACCTCCCTGCGGCGGGAGGCTGCGACCGAGGGCTGTGTCACCCCCGCGCCCCTTCACACCTACATTTTTACTAAGGTCTTTGTTTTCCTGTCTGCAAAACTGAACAGCGGTGAGTCCCCAGCCCTGCACAGCACCTCGCGCTGCCAGCTCTGGTCCTGGGGGCCCCTGCGCTGACTGTCCCAGCGGCCGCCCGGGCAGGGCCTTATCCCGCCCAGTGGGGCAGCCGGAGGCGGCCGCAGCCCCAGGGGGGCAGCCAGGCCCCCTTCCAGGCAGGGCAGCAGGGACAGGGATGGCCCAAGGCCCATGGCAAAGCAGCAGGGTCCATCGCAGGCCCCGGGGTCAGCCCTGGGCCTCTCCCCGTGACCCCCAGCGGGAGAGGGCTGCCCAAGCAGGCTCTCGGCCCCAGCCTGAGTGAAGGGACACGCGATGGGATACGAATGACAGCGCTGTGGTCAGCTGGGCCTGAGATGGGATGCCCATCAAGTATCCCAAGGGAGATGCCCTCCCTTAGCTGGCACCATCTGGCTATTCAGACCAAACTAACCATTTTTGCACTCTGTTTAGCAGTGGGCGCCTCTGGAGGATGCTCTTCCTGAGCACAGGTATCTTCCATGAACCCATGGACACCTCTTGGCTGCTCACCACAGAGCAAACCTCGGTGGCTTAGGTGGGGTGCCTGGTTTCTCGCCAGCTGCAGTAGCTGGATCTTATTCCCAGATTGCCTTCCACATCCATGTTTATAGGCAGCAGGCTGAGAAGTTTTGTCTTTTACTCATAGTTTAAAGATGGTCACACTCGAGCAGCATTCGGTCTGAATAAATGCTGCAGTGCTGGTCTTGGCCTTTCTGCTGGGGAGCACCGCAGCAATCAGCAGGCAAGTTTGTTTTCCATCTGAGATGCTATTTACACCACAGCTAAAGCAGGCTTCTGCTCATTCTGACACTTCTGAATTAGTTTCAGATTTCAGCTTCAGGAGTAATGCAAGGACAGAAAGGGGTGACGTTCAGCTTCAGGCAAAATATCCGTGGCATAGAGCTTCAGATAAAATACCTGCGCGCATCTTCACCAAGGATCCCTCACACAGGACACAGCCTGCATTGAGCTCCTTGTTACCTCAGATTCGCTCATCCTCTTCATAAGCTGTACTTGCATCTTGGCTGCAGTATAAAAATACCCTCCGAGTCAGCCTTCACAAACCATCTGCTTCCTGCGTTAGAGAAGTAGTACTTGGGACCAGGCTTCTTGAGAGCAGCTATTTTCATGCTGCGGTGACTACTTCAGTTTACAGGCTGCTGTAGCTATATTGCCCTTACCAAAAAAAAAAAAAAAAAAAAAAAAAAGTTTGCCTTTTTGCCAAGTTTCTCCTTAAACAAAAAGGCCAACCTGCAGGCCCTGACATCTGCTGTGGTGTGGCAGAGGGTGATGCGATTCATTCAAACGCTAAAGCTGATGGTCACTCAAGCAAGTGAATATAAGAATGCTCTTTGCAGCTGGGGGAAAAAGATTCCAGACCATGTCACTTGAACACATTCGAAGCATGGTTCAATGACCTTAGGGCTAATCATAAACTGATGATTAACCGTGACATTTTGAATTTACCTTTGGCCAGCTAGTGTTAGCAGTTTCCCTCATATATCAATAACAAAACAATGTCTCGGTAGCACTTTAAAAGCTGCAGAAAGGGAGGCTTATTGCCATAAGCAGGAAAAAGAATGTTTTGACAATGACTTAAAAAATAGAGCAGATAGCTATATTTAATTTCTGAAATTCTCTGTTGTGATGTCACCCTCAAATAACCATAACACAGTAGCAGTAAGATATGCAAGAGTAAAGTACAATCAAACCTTTTCTGTAATCATTTTAGTTGTGTTTTGCATTTTTTCTATGTTAGAAATTAATAACTTTTCAGCAGTTTTTTGAGGAAGATTTACCCATTTTTCACCAGGATATGTACTATATTACATAGAGATACTGTATCTGGAAATGCCAAAGCCTCTCTGAAATCCTGCTTTTTCTTTCTCAGTAAGGCTTAATGGAACCAGTAGGAAGAATAACATAATAGAAACAGTATATATGCAGGGGAATACAGAAAGAGTTTAATGCTTTAAATTTCATAGATTTTTGATAACTTTTCCTGAAAAAGCAATAAGACATCTCTAATATTCTACTTAGTCTAATAAAATTATGATTATTTTTCTTAAAGGAGGACATTTTCACTCTAAAATTTTTGCTGCAATTCCTAATGCAGCACTGACTGGCAGTTCATAAGAAGGAGGAAACCATTCTAAATCTGCAGAATACGTCTTTTTCTGTATGCAACCGCTATATTCTCTAGACTAAAAAAGAAATAGGACAAGCAACTATACCACTGAGACTGAGAGTTGCGCTCTCTGACTCAAAATCCTTATTAGGAAAGGTAGGCTAATAGCAGTTCCTAAAGACTTTGGGAGGTTAGCTAATATTTGTACAGTAGCAGTGTACAAGTAAGGTACCCTATTCACCTTCTGTCGTATCAACTAGTATCTCAAAGGAACCATATAGCAATTGTGGGTTTTATGGGCAGCCTTTAAAATTCTATATTTTTTGCTTTTCTGCATTCTTCTGAGGTTTAAATGTCACCTTCTTGATGGTTCATTGACTTTCAAGACCAAAAGGACAGGAATCTGACATGACACAATACATCTACCTGTAGTACAACAGACATCTATGCTGCAAAACTCTTCTTCATTCCAAAGAGAAACAATCTATTTTTCAGTGCATATACATTTTCTTTAAATTAAAAAAGGGAAAAGAAAGAACAAGAATAAAAAGAGGATTAAATACCTTTTAACTTTGACCATGTAATCATGAAGTTCATAGAAATGGCAGATACTGATTAAAGGGATTGATTTAAGTTCACCTGCCATTTTTCATGTCTTCCTAAGTAGAGAGGGTATAAATATGTATTATTGTCACTAGACGGTTTCATGAACTTTCAACCACATGTTTAGATGTTAATATCTTATTAACCTGTTTAGGGGAAACATATAATGAAAGAGCTGAAAGGAATTTCTGAGAATCCTAAGATAAAAGACAGGATCCAGTATTTCCAGGCTTGCGAGAAAGAAACTGAATAAGTGGCTTTTCTAAATCAAAAGCTATCACTCAAGAAAATAAAATAAAGGGGAGATGATATTTTTTTATTAACTTTCACATTTTCCTCTTTTCACTGTTTCTGCTGTAAGAATGTATATGCAGTTGATTTTTTGAAAAGAGGCAATTTGACTGATTAAACCAGGCTGCTGCACTTTAAATATGCAACTGGTTACCATGGAAACAGTTTTACTTTGACACACAGCTTATCTTGTTTTAAGGAGTGCAGCCTGTTGTTATGGCAATTTGGAACACCACTATTTTTTCCCCCAAAGAGGCGTACCCAAGATAATAAAACACTAGTTAAAATTACTTCAATAATTAAAAATCTAAACCTGATTTAATAGGTTGTAGAATGCTGTAGTTTCTCAAATTTAACAAATGAAACCAGACTGGAACAGAGAAAGAACCAGAGTTCACGAAGAAATAAGGATAAAGGATTATATTTTATAAGACTGACAGGCAAAGGTAGATTGTAGAGGCATTTTGTAACAGATGAAATTTCACTTGTTAATCCACTATGTTTTCTGCCTTCATGAAGAAACACATTACTTCCTGTCTTGCAGATTTCTCCAGAAACAAAATCTAAATGAATGGATCTAAAAGGACCAATGCACATTATCCCCTGAAGCTGTTACCCTTACAAGCAGGATGAATATTCTAACTGAAATTTCATAAACATTAACAGTAAATGATCGGAGTTCTGCCTTAAAATAAACCTTTTTCAAAAAAAAAACATTGCTTAAGAATCCTAAATATACATGCTTCTCCCGACTGATACAAACACTTCACATTAGATGCTAAGTAATCATGCACAAGCCTGCATATTTTAAATAAGAATGAAATCTATAAGCCTTTTCCTGCAAGCATATTAAATGAGTCCCTACACTCTGATCTTCAGAAAAACTCAATTCATGCTTGAGCAAGAGCTGGAACGGTACTGTGAGTAAAGGAAAGATCTGAGGGACATTCAACCATCCAGAACCTGGAAATAAAAGAAAATGACCAAGAAACTTGGATCCAATTATCCAGTACCCAAAAAGCAGTATAACAGGGCTCTGCATGAAGTAAGCTGAGTTAGTGTCCATCTGCTGGAGTTAAAATAATTTTTCTGACGAAGTAGCCATACACTTTTGAAGAGAAGATTTATAAATTGCCCAAGTTCTAAAGCAGAAAAGCTCAATATATTAGTCTGATTTCTACTTATTTTCATATAGAAAACACAACTGAAGAGTTCCACTAGGAAAAAGGGGTCAGTAGAAGGTCCTCAGCAGAGTCTAGGAAGGACAAATCCCTTCCTACCATCTGCCATTGAATAAACAAAAGTAATTTTATCTGCAAAGGTGCCATCCTTGAGTTTGATTCCTGTAAATATATGCAACATAGTTATATTGGTCTGTGTTTTTCAAATCTCTTTCAAAACCATAATAGCTTTATTGGTTTAGCTGAATGGTTCATCCAGTTCAGTATTATGTCCCCAAGAACAATCATAAGAAAACGCTTAACAGAGACTGTGGTCAGGGAAAGAAGAACTAATGGTCACCCATTGTTTTGTTGTTTTCAGTGCAGGGGATTTCTTTGTCCTGTTCTAATTTGTTTAATAACTTGCCACAGACCTTTCTTCCAGCCACCTAAATTCACATCATCTTCTTCCATCCACAGTGTTTCTACATCTGGATCCATATGCACATACATCAGCCTGTATACAACAGCAAGATTTTACTTCATTAGGAATTTTATCCTTTCTCCTCTGGGAATTTGTTGACGCCATTCAGCTGCCCTTTGCCTCAACAAAGTGCTTACTCTAGATACAAAATTTCCCACCATTCTACACTGCAACTTGTATAATTTGCAATGCTTCTCAATTCTCTGGAAGGTAATGGTTTAAGTTTCTGCTACGAACTGAGGATTTGAAATTTGATATTAGGATTTTTTTTTTCTACAAGAAATTATATAAATCAGTGCAGTACTCACAACATCTCGATTCAATTTAGGTCCAACACACGTAAGGTGGTGTTCTCAGTATTTTGTATTGGAGGTTTTAAACTCATTTATATATACCTTCTTTTAAAGTGCTTAGTTCTCCCTACAAATGTTGTAAGGGAATTGGGCGTTTTGAAGTTAAATGTCTCCTAAGTCCATCTCTTTTTACAAGTTTAAATTTTAGCAGGATTGGAAAAGTTTGCCTGAAACATGTAAGTTTGTTTGGGTTTTATAAGTAGTCTGTTTTAAGTTATACTGTATATTAATTTTTCAGTATTTACAATACTGTTCTGGGATAGTTGCTGGCAGTTCTCAATATCCCTATCACTCCTTCAGTTTTTACTATGAAAAAGAAATTATTTAGTAGATGAGATTTATCTACTTAACTTTGAAATTCCTCTTTTATTTATATTTTAGATCAGATCTGAATGTTATGCCTCAGGCCCCTCTCTTCTTCTTTGCAATAGCATCAAAGTTGCTTTGAGTTTTCCAATTAGTTTCTTTAAAACGCTGTTATTGTCTTGCTGTAACATATGTCTCCTCTATTCTATCCTTTTTCCCCCTGTGATACCTATCAAGAATCCTAATAACTATTAGTCCCAGTCTTGACCCCCTTCTGGTGATGTCTGTGAATTTAATTTCTTTCTGAGCTTGTATCTTTGAGAGCTTCATTCCCTCCAGCATTCTGCCTCCTTATTCCTGTTTCTCAGGTTTTTTCCAATCTTACTTATGACACATGAGGACAGACGTGGTTTCAGATGTTCCTTTCTCTTCCTTTAAGAAAATCCTGCTGCTGCTTTCATTGCAGACAACATGAATTTGAAAAGACAGTGCAGCAGCCATTTCCTGTACTTCATATATGCTCAGAAAGGAGGGGGAAAAAATCAGTCTGAAACAGTTCAGCATGAAGGTGGATGTAGCTTACAAGATAAAATATATATGGCTGGCCACGACAAAGGTAGCAGAAGCGGCTAAATGTCTTTTGACTGTCATTTTATGGGTGACTGCAGATGTATGAGGGGCAAATATTTTCCATTTTGCCTAGAGTTACACAAATCTGTGAGCCGGCAGTGAACCCGTTCATGAAAGAATAAAACAGCGATCAGCCTATACAAGATATCAGCTTTAATTATTTGGTAGTTTTAAGCAATTTGCCAGTATTAACTGTTAGTTCTTACCACAGGCCTATGAAGCAGAGGATTACTGTTTACCCCTGTGTTCAGGCAGACAGAAGAAACCCAGACTCAGGGGTGAGGCACCTTTTAGGGGTGAGATGCCATTTCTAAGTGACTTGCCTAGGGCCATGCAGAGAAGCAGCAGCAAAGGGTAGGACTAGCACTCAGTAGCTGCCCGGGCTTTACCCACCACCAAGCCCCTAGGTGAGATACTGAAGTTTTGAGTGTCACCCCTACTCTCTGACCTTTCCATCTGTGGAAATTCAGCATTTAAAAGCTGCTTTGTATTACAGGCATACAGTACCTTTCAATAGTTATGCAAGCAGACTGGAGAATGCAGTTTATATTGAACATCTGAGAAATTCATCTTATGGTAAAACATATTGAACAACAGCTTCTAAGTTTCAGATTTCTTCTTTAAGCTACTTGGATGTCAGCCTCATGCATTTGTAATTGGAAGATTTAGACAATACAACTATTCTTTCTGAAATTTGCTTGTTACTTACATCTTTGATTTTTACAACTGCCTTTCTACTTTATCTTTCATTCCTGTTCTTTTAGTGCTGTGTTTTTTCTCTTTTGATGTCCTTTATTTTCTGTATTTCTTTGCTTTTATTTTTCAGCAACAAATTTGGGAATTTAGCATGCCATAAATAAGGCTATTAAAATGCCATTTAATGAGATTATAATGGGAGATCAACAAGTGATAGCAGAGAAGAAATAGATTTTACTCATTGGTTCAATAAACAGTTAATTTCTGCTAAATTCAATAACAGTCTCTACCAAGCCCACATATGATTTCTGAATACAACCATTAGTTTTATGATTAAATCAGTAGATTTCAATTCTTTTCTTTAGCTTTTGCAAGGCAGACATACAGTCAAATAATAGCCATGATATTTGCTCAAGCTAAGTAAAAAAAAAAAAATGTAGAGCTTTCCTCGGTTAAAAAAAAAAAAATCCTTCAGATCTGAATCTTCCTTGTGCCCACATCTTTAGATCACTGCAACTGATGTCCAACTTTCCACTTATAGATGATCATTGCCATTATCACATTCTCTAACACAGTCACAAATGCTTGCCTCAGTAGTAAGTCTGGATGCCTCCTAGCAATTACACTGAATAAAATCCAGTTGCAGAAGGAATGCTGGTGAGCATGATATAGAGTTACAGCAAACGGAAACGGCATTTCAAAATTTTGCTAGATCCTTTCTACTCAGGCCAGTCCAATTACTCAGCTTGCTCTCATTACCTCCTTTGATATAAGTATTTGATGTTTTGCTGCTGTGCACATTATCCCATGGAGCTAGCAGCAGTTTGCAGTTACTTTATGAGGAATCATTTCCATAAGGAGAAAAAAAAACCCCAACCCTGTGCAAACTGACGGTGGACACCATAGAAGTGTAGTCTTAAATCTCACTGCCTCACTTTTGCAGCTAATTGTATGGGCATGGAAAAGTAAATTTGACAAAATCATCAAACTACCAAGAAAGACGGTAGGCTATCATTGCTATTACTGCTCCACTCTGAGTCACCAATAAGAGCAGTAAGACCTAGAATCAACTTCAACTATTTCCAATAATAGTTTTACCTATTTAATGAGCAGACTGGGTTTTTTTAATAGCAGAACATTGCAGCTTGGAAAAGGAACAGCTTTTAAATACCCTAGAAACCTGCAACATCAGCTGTACATGATGCAGAAATCTTTGGAACAACAGTGCAATGTGCCTGCATCAAGCATTGGAACAGGCTGCCCAGGGAAGTGGTTGAGTCACCATCCCTGATGGTGTCTAAAAGTTGTGTAGATGTGGCGCTGAGGGACATGGTTTAGTGGTAACTTGCAGTGCTAAGTTAACGGTTAGACTTGACGATCTTAAAGGTCTCTTCCAACCAAAACGATTCTCTGATTCTATGCAGCTTCAACCATCCCCATACTGTAGAACAGAATGATTCTCTGGGGGCACTTGACTTCTTTGTGTCTGGTACGAGCATAATGTTCCTTCTCTTTGCTTTCTACTCACTTCCTTCCCTGCATTCCTTAGTACAGCATCCTAATATCTTCCAAAGGATACTCATAGGTTTACTCAGTTGCTCTCTGTTGCCTTCATGCTGCAGAATTGGCTGCAGGATGTGGTAGGAAAGGTTGCAGAGCTGCTAGCACATAGAATTCTGTGTGCATATAGAATCAAAGGGAGGCCAAAGCACCCTAAAAAAGAAAAAAAATAAGGGTCTCCCTTCTTCTGGGGAAATCAGTATTTGAAAATTCTGTGACATGCAGAGTTACACAAAATTAGCTTGTTAAAGTATGTAAATGTGGTTCACAAAGGGTAAAAAAAAAAGGTAGAAATAATTATGAAATTACTGTTTCCTTTTTTAGAATTTGATATATTAACATTCAAAGTTTTATCAGAAAATAAATTACCAATTCCATGGGTACAGGAATAGGGAAAACTATTGACTTCACAGGCAGGCCCTCCTTGAAAAAAACAGTCAGCTGGCAGTGGGAAACTTGACTGGATTCATAGTGATGACAATCCATGGAAAGACAAAAGGAGGACAGGTTCAAGAATAGAAGGTATGTTCCATCCTCTACCACTGGCCAGCAGTGACTTTGGCTGTCCTCCCTCCTGTCTTTGTTAATCTGAACCTGTGCAGCAGTTTTGTCTTGGGGGTGCTGGGAAGCAGCAGTTCTCTCAGATCTCTTTTCCCTGCAGTCCAAAGTTACTTGTTAGATTGCATTGCCTGCGGTCATTGCCTGTGTTCAAACTCTTTTTTTAACACTGTCAGAGCTAAAATGGAAGAGAGCTGATGAAAGAGGCTGGCCTTCCACAAAGCATCATGGAGGTGTAGAATTCAGTGTAATTTTAAATATTTAAAAGTTTAACTGAGCTATTGGCTAGGAGTTAGAATGTATAAGCATTCAGAAACTTATATTTTGCTCCTGCCACCTCAGATTGTACCACCCCTTCTTTCTTTGTCAGCAAATCTTCAGAGAGGAAAGAGACTGAAAAAAATCAACTCAACCCTATGAGCAAGTGGAGAAAATTTAACTGTTTCAAGGGCAAGAAAGTTTGTGAAGCCACACTGGCAAGACACTAGTGCCTAGTGCAGTGTCATGGTTTAACCCCAACCAGCAGTTATAACCACACAGCTGCTCCTTTGCTCCCCCAAGTTGCGATGCGTGAGAGAATCAGAAGAGCAGACATGAGCAAAAACTCGTGTGTTGAGATAAAGACAGTTTAATAGGTAGAGCAAAAGCCCTGCACGCAAGTAAAGCAAAACAAGCAGCTCACTGGCAGGCAAGTGTTTAGCCGTCTCCAGGAAAGCAGGTCTCCATCATGCATAACGTTACTTGGGAAGACAAATGCCACCACTCCAAACATTCTCCCCCTTCCTTCTTCTTCCCCCAGCTGTAAATACTGAGCTTGATGTCGTATAGTACAGAGTGGCCTTTTGGGCAGCTGGGGCCAACTGTCCCAGCTGTGGCCCCACTCAGCTCCTTCTGCCCTACCCCCGGCCTACTCGCTGGCGGGGTTGTGTGAGGAGCAAAAAAGTCCTTGATTGCCTAGCAACAGCCAAAAACCACCATTGTGCTATCACACTATTCCCATCCTAAATTCAAAATGTAGCTCTATACCAGCTGCTAGTAAGAAAGTTAATTCTATCCCCACTGAAACCATGACGGACGCTAAGCTAAAGTTGTTGCTTTTCACGTTAAAGGATGTCTGGCTTTAGTCAGCTGCCTACATTTAAATGCAAAAAACCACAGTCCACTCAAACTTAATATTGTCCACCTCTGAAAAGTATACTATTGTGCAAGGAATTTAATGTATATGAGCAATAGTTACATGAATATTGAATTCAATGGATTAAATACAAATCAAGTCTTGACAAACTGAGCTTGAAACACAGGGAGAAATTAGCGGGTGAGAGAGAGAAAGAGACATCTGAAGCTATGCTGAAATTCTTTCCAGTTTACACAGAAAACATCAGAGAGGAGCACAGACCCACAAAAAAACCCAAACAGTGTCTCTTTCTGTGTATAAATTCTTTGTCATCCTTCAAAGTTTATCAGCAAGTAGAAATCAAAATAATCTTTGTGGTAAAATTAGATGGGGAAAGGCAAAAGATAAATTCTCTTGATGTATTAACATCTGGGGTGCAAGCTCCATGTTAAACATTTAAGGATATTGACATTTATTCTTAGTACCTTCAATGGTTTAGAAGATATTACTATCTTCCCTTCCCTGTCTTCCTCTACCCCTTTCTTCCTGCCACAGCAAACCTGCCCACAGGAGTGAAGCGGAATACCTTTTGTCTCCTCACCCACACTTTCAGAATCAATTGCTTAGTTTACATTGCTGAAAAGGCAAACTTCAAGCAAGCTGCAAGACTGTGTATTGAAGCAGCCGAGAAGCATCTGGATACTTCATTTTGCTAACTCTGTCTGTGGAGACAGTGACATTGAATACAAGGTAAAAATGTGTGTGTATGTTTGGGAACTTACAGTATTTTGGGAAGATTCTTTAGAATATGTCTTCCAGTGGCCTGATTTCTCATTCTCCAGTTACACACGATTAATAACAGACTTTGTTCTTTTCACAGTCAAGTCCTTAGCAAAATTTTTACTAATCTGGTAGAATTAAAATTATGCAACTACTTCATTTAAGGAACAATTTGTTTGAAAGTAGTATTTCCTATCATACTTGAGCTACACTTCACCACCTACACCTTTCAGTGAATTTACCTTTTAAAGAATGCAGTTTGGCAGTATGTTGCAAGATGTAACAATATACCTTTGAGGGTATATTGACATTAGGTTTTATGCACTATCACAAAGGAAACACTAAAAGTCATATTACTTTTCTACCACTCTGTCTTTGCCGCTCTTGTTATGGGAAATCATCACAGCAAGCTGCGCTCTGAAGGCTTTGGTTAGCTCTATTTCCATGTTAGTATTATCAGATGGTGCTTTGACATGTCATTTAATATTTGAGAAAGTAATTATATATTTTCAGGGTTGATTTTTTTCTTTTTCATTGCAAGCTGAATTTGCTCATTTCAAGGTTTTCAGAAAGTGAAAACAGGAGATTCACATTGCTCTGTGTTATTTTTATTTCATGTTTTATTTTTTCAGCATTGTATAATGATTGAATCTATTTTGCCTTGAACATGAACAAAAGCACCCTTTGTATTCCTGCAGTTATACTGTGCTAGAACTTTTTTCCATGTTCCTTTTTGATAATTAAACAGAAATTTAGGTAGAACTTTCTCCCTTACAAGTCAGGACTATATCTGTATTACACAGTGCAGTACCATCTCAAGACACATAAATTACTGCAGAATCAGTTAGCAGAGGTATGAGAACTAATATATGATAAATTACCCTGGGTAACATCACCATAATGTCTCTGATACTCAAGCCCCCAGGGATGCTAGCCATGACACAGCACTGATACATGGATATAAGCTTAGTTTCTTCTTATTAGTCTCCCAGCTTTAGGGAAACAAACAAACATTGTTCAAAGGATAAAAAAAATACTGCAAATAGGATTTTTTTCTGATACACTCTCAATCTTTTTTTTTTTTTTGAAACAAATGAAAGAAATTTAAGAAAGTAAGCTTGATATAAGTTTAAGTGGGATATACCTGGAAGCCTATGACAGTAGGAAAAAGTTCTTACATGGTTATTGGTTTCAAGCAATGGAGGTATCTCTTTTAGGAAACGTAACACTGAATAATGAATTAGTCAAAAGCCGGGCGAAGAACACACAATGGGGATATCTCTAAGTTTTGTCC
The DNA here is from genome assembly GCA_013400135.1 of Rhinoptilus africanus. Taxonomy (NCBI): domain Eukaryota; kingdom Metazoa; phylum Chordata; class Aves; order Charadriiformes; family Glareolidae; genus Rhinoptilus; species Rhinoptilus africanus. The sequence continues at coordinate 81,786 of VXBO01004735.1, forward strand.
TATTTCTTTTCCCCATTTGTTCTCTTGCAATATTCAAATTGTTCCAGTGGGAGTAGAACAAGGCAAATGCTCTGCTCCTGAGAACTGCACTTGGACAGACCATTAGTCTGAGTGGATGACGGACATCTCATTGTCTTCCACGTTTCAACATGTAGGGCATATGAATATTAATGAATTGAAATTGATTCATATTGTTTTCAGAAACAATGGAAGCACAGCTACAACATGTATAGGCTTCTGTCTCTCTATTAACTAACTCAGTGAGGTAATTATGCATATCAGCTCTCTAAAATTGACCTGGCTGAATTTGTTCTTTTGGAAGAAAAAAACCCCACACAGTTGGAACTAAAAATACATTTTTTCCCCATAAGCAGAACTATACACCTGCAAATAAGGAAACTTGGTCGCTGAATCAAATATGTGATTTAACCTAGGCAGAATGTAAATGCAAGATACTAGAACAAGTATTGCAGGTACTTAAGTTTCTTTCCTGCCTTTGTTTCATACAGCTATGTGTCTATAAATTCTGTATGTAACTTCAGACTACTAAAGGATTTGGGAAAGAATAATATGTTAGTGACAAAAAGAAAAAATAATTGCAAAAACTTTTCTCTTGATGAAAAATGTTTTTCAACTCTAGTTGAAATATTCATTTACACAAGTTAAAAAAGAAATCACACCAAATTTTTTTCTGCTATGTTTTCAATTATATTTAAGAATTTTTCTGAAAGATTTTTTGGCATTTTGCAACCAGATCAGGTCTCAGGTTTCAAATACACCTGCACAATAACGACATCTCTCTACCATGACAATAGCATTATTTAAGTTACATACATCAAAAAGTAACTGCAATAAGTAAAAATCCCAATCTCGTGTGTTCATAACCAGCCACCGTTTATTGAAACTGGATTTTTTGAAGGCTTACCTGACAGAAAAACAGCTGACACTGAGCTTTTTCCTCTAAACCATTAGCAAAGCACTTGAGCAAAGGAGAATTCAGATTTTCAAATAAAGAGAAAATAAGAAAGACCTGTCTGTCAAAGACTATGGGAACAGTCTCAAATGTGAGGTTTTTTTCAGATGTTGACTGTCAGTGTTCTGCTTCCTGCAGCACGGGGGCAGCTGGAGATCCTGACCAGTGTAAGTACCGTAGCTTCTAAAGCTGGACTTACTCTTTTGAAAATAATTCCCACAAACACAAAGTGGGGAAAAAAACAGTCCAATGGCTCCGAAATATGGCCAACTTTGTCTGCCTGTGAGGTAAGTCTCAGTCAAAATTTTGGTTGGGAAGGCACATTTCTTATATTTCCATTTACTGTGACCTGGATCAAGATTTTCGGATTTGCTTTATGGTTTTAATCTATTTAGCACTAAAATATTGTTTTGTGTTGATTTTTGGTGTGTTGGACTAGGATTTGGGTTGGTTTTTTTAATAGAATTGAGTGGAAAAGAGGATTACATTGACTGGAGAAGAAGGAGAGAGGCTTCAATTTTACTGATTTTACAAAGTGTCTCCTCTACACACTTGTTTCAAGGATCATTTCTGTCTTGTTTTATAGTTCATTTCCATTTTATCTTGTGAACAGGTATGCATAACATTGGTTATAAGGCTGCTATCTCCAGGAATGGTCGTAAGCCTGTGGCAGCAATGCAGGTGGTGCTTTGTAGTCTTATGTTCCAGAAACATCTCCTGATTTATGAACAAATATTGCAGGAACACAGGTTCCTTAAACCAGGACTTGCTGAGCTCTCATTTTCTCATTTTCCATGCTCTGCTGTTCAGCCTTTTTTTTTTTTTAAACACTGTAATAGGGCACATATTCCAGCAGTATAGCGTAGGTGGTCCATTGGTCTTGGGACAGTCTTTTTAATCCTGTCCATTCACTCATCAAGTCCTATCAAATTCACTTCTCTCAGTTTTAACAATGGGATCAGTAGCTCCTGATTTCACTGTCTTCATTTCTACCACTGTTCTTTCTGGATGCAATTTCCCTTTTGCTTCTCTCTCATCTTTCCAGAATATAGCAGGCAAAATAATTCCATATCTCACATAAGCTTGTAATTCTCCCCCACGTTGTAGATGCTAAACGACCACAATAATCTGAATGTCTACTTCTGTTACTAACCAGTTTCATCAAATGAGTCACACCTCATCTACCCTTTTATCTTCTTATTATTCCTCTTCCTATTCTTAAACTTGGTCCTATACTGCCCTTTTACTTAGAGCTCTTCCAGCCATAGATAAAGTATTTATTTAAAATAATTCTTTTTTTGCAGAACCCACTTCTAAGAGACTGTATATAATCTTTTCACTAATCTCCATCAATACAATGTGTCAGTCATGCCTTTTTTTTTTTTTAAAGATAGCTTTAATTCATCCTCATCTCCTTGGAAACAAAGCTTTGCTTCTGATACTGGTGTCCAAAAGAAGGCATTAAATTGAAGAGATCTGACATTACTTCTTCTCTTAGATTGGTGTCTCACATTTTACTATTCATTATGCCATTGAATCAGCCTTGACACACTAAATCAAGCACTATTTCATGCTAACTTGCCAAGGAAAGCATTATCAAAATACAATTTTGTTCAGGCATTTGTGAGGAGGACACAGCAGAACATGCTGCTGCAGAATTCTCTTACTGCAGAAATTAGGATTCCCAGCACTATTCCTGAGAAAGATAAGGAACCTAAATAGACAGGATAAAAAACACTTAGTAAATCCTCCCTCCTCTCACTACATGGATAAATGTTAAGCTTAAACTCTCACAACCTAAGCTCACAGTTTAAACGCTGTGGCATAAATGTTGTGAGGGGGCTTCCTTCTTCCACAGTATTGCTGGCACATCATCCAAAATGTGAATAATGAGCTACAGAGAAGGCATCTATGTAGTGCCAGGGATTTTCAGAGAAGTTTATGTAGGACTGTTTATGGCTAATTTTCCAGTGCCTCTGCTAAGGGAAATCCTGCCTGTATTTAAATTGATAATCTCAGTAAAAATATGTTTTATGTCTATTCAACTATACCAAAAAACTTGGAGGTATAAATAGAAGCTGATTCTGATCTCCTTCACACCAGGTTTCTCCAAATCACGTTCAAAACTACTGTTGACGGGGACACAAGAGATTGTACGTCTGTCAGAGATTTCCTTTTGTGCAGAGCCATTACCAAAGAGAGAAAAACAAAGTTAAAAGGTAGTACGTAATAAATTGGCCATTACTAATATTTTAGACATTTTTTTTTTTNGATTCAGGACCAGCAATTCCTAATGGCTGGCAAAAGGTAATATCAATTATTTGAAGCAATGAAGGAGGCAGCATGAAGGAGTTTTTAATCAAGTCTTAATTTTATAATAAAGATCTCTGCCTTTTGAAAAAAAAAACACAACAATATTAAGATAGGCTTCAGTTGTAATCTTCTATCCAAATCAAAATGGTTTAGATTAATTTGTCAGACAATAAAGAGGTATTGTATTCTTTTAAAAAATAGCTAGGCAGAAAAACATGTGTAGTTTTAGTCCTGCTGTCACTTAACATGCATAGTCTTGCGATAGTTTATAGAGGCAAATATTTATATAAGCCATGTTGTAGCACTGGAAAATTACGGATCTGCTTCTGCTTTGGATGACATGGTAATTTTTAAGTACCTAGGTCACAAAGGATTTCTGCTACGCTTCATTAAATACACTAAAGCAGACTTTTCTTGTAAAACAATGTATGTGCATCAGTTCTCTCTATGAACACTGTTACCCCACAACAAGAGCACCCGTTCTGTAGATTAGCCTAAGTAAGCAGCAAAAGGAGAAAATTGAGTCTCACAGAGGAGTTCATGGCGTGAAGTGAAACCATCCACATGAGGAGCTGGTGTATAACAGTCTATCCCTATACAGACAACACCTTAAGAAACCTAAACGCTACTGTCAAAAGGCTTTTCTGGGGAAGACTGTAAACTGAAAAGTTAGAAAACCAGAGAAGCTGAGAAACTCTTTATGGTGCTTTCAAAGACAATGAAAAACATAAGTCCAGATTCCATGACAAGA